>SEYY01024765.1:0-17500 GCA_009176605.1 Armadillidium nasatum | reverse complement strand
AAATATATTTATATTCTTTTAGTTTATAATAGGAAGAAAAAGGAATTTTATTTATTTTGCAAACCAAGTGTTTATTATTAAATTTGTTTAAATATACTCATTTACGAATAGTTATAATGTGAACTAATTTCTATATTGCTTTATCTGAGGATGAACGCGAATATTTTTTTTGGTTGTCTGCGCATTGAATGGGCAGTATATTAGTGGAAAAGAGAATATTTTTTTTATTATATCATATATGTAAACATAAATATATAAATCTAACTTAAAACTCAAATAAAAAGCTGCTTTACTTCTATGTATAAAGAGAGATTTTTTTATTAAACATTATTCACCTTTGCTTGCCTATTCTTTTTCCCGCATGTAAGTGTAAGGTTTACTAGAGGAGTCTCATCCTGTACAGTACAAAAGGTAATTATTACAGTTCCTCTTATGCTTTCGCTTGCTTGCGTGGACACATTATATGGTCTCTAATAGAATGATTTTTTTTTTCTTTTGCATAAAAATTGTTGTGTGGTGTGAGATTTTTTTTTGAAAAGCTTTCTTCACATCTCCTTTCTTGCTTTCATATCATCATTAAGGACATTAAGAGGTTACTTGAACAGGAAGAATTCAATCCTTATTTCTATGTTAGTTCCTTCTCCTGAATTGAAGACCTGGTACATGATATCTATATTATTTGGATTTTTTTATGTATGATAAATTTTTTTTTATAGAGACTCAGAATTGGTAGGAAGTCATCGAGACTTCAATCTGGTTTTTAGGTATAAGTTCCAGGTTTGCAGGATCTACTTTTTAGATCATCTTAGATCCTCCATCATCCCCGAAATCATCTATTTTCCCACCTTAAGGTTAAATTTATAACAATATATATATATATATATATATATATATATATATATATATATATATATATATATATATATATATATATATATATATATATATATATATATATATATATATATATATATATATATATATATATATATATATATATATATATATATATATATATATATATATATATATATATATATATATATATATATATATATATATATATATATATATATATATATATATATATATATATATTCTTTACTGAAACATCAATCGGTGAAAAGTAATTTTATTTAAGATAAAATAGCATGAATTACAAAAGATGACAATTTAAAAACCAAACTAATTTCAAGTTCAAATTTGACAGAGTTAAAACTCCAAAAATTATCTGAATAATAACTGGTCCTTGAGAGCTAATGGCAATTTTACTTGTTTATAGAGATCTTCAACTAGTTTATACAAAGAGATATCATAGGATGGGCATTGTCTCGAAAGTGTGTCCCTGATCCGAAGAGAAGCTAATCGTTGTAAGCTTCTTGGAGTTCCTATAACTATATATATATATATATATATATATATATATATATATATATATATATATATATATATATATATATATATATATATATATATATATATATATATATATATATATATATATATATATATATATATATATATATATATATATATATATATATATATATATATATATATATATATATATATATATATATATATATATATATATATATATATATATATATATATATATATATATATATAATACTTTAATAAGAATTGAAACTGCGTCGCCACTGAATTTGTTTTCAATATTCCAGGTCTCATAATAAGTATATCCTCAAAACGGTTCTACCGGAAAACTACAATCTTGCCCTATTTTTAGTTCCTATCTTAGATCCTCTAACTTAAAACGAATATACACTTTTGACTTTATAAATTGCCTAAATTCTTCTTGTTTTGGCACTTGCTTCATGACAAGCTTTGATATTGAATCTTTGTATACAAATTTTCCTGTTTCTGAAACCATCAACATATTAACTAATGAATTATTTCACAACAATCAAAACATTATGGGAATGTATCATCTCTCATTCACCAAACTTTTTAAATTATCTGTTGAAGATTCTATACTCCTTTTCGACGGGGAACTATATCCAAATTGATGGTATGGCTATGGGCTCTTCTTAGGTCCTGCTTTTGCATATAGCTTTCTCTGTTATTATGAAAAACAATGGATCAGGCAATGCCCCCTTCTGTTCAAACCCCTTCTCTATCGCCAATACATGGTGACTGATTCGTAGTTTTCAAGGAGAAAAATCATGCCAATATGTTTCTACAGTATATGAATGAGACACACAACAGCATGAGATTCACTATGGAACATGAAGTTAATAATTCCCTATTTTTCCTAGATGTATATGTTACGCATATTAACAACATATTTAAAACATCTGTTTATAGAAAACCTACTTCTACCCTTCTTGCTACAAACCATTTTAGCAATATACCTCTTAAGTTTATTCTATCAGGTCTAAGATATAGAACATTTAAAATTTGCGCTGACTGGCATTTATTCCATAAAGAGATGGAATTTATTAAATTTTTTCCATTTTAATTTATTCCCTAAGTTCCAAGGAAAAAAGTACTAACGAATTTCTCGCTGATATCTTTAGAGCTACTTATCATTTTCCTACTGTTCCTAAGCAAAAAATATATCTAAAACTTCCGTATTTAGAGTCCCTTACATCCCAACTTAACAAACATATTCTTACTGTACTTTATACATTCCCCCAGTGCCAGTTTATTCTTACAAATTAGAACTCCCTCTCAATTCACACATTCTTCAGACAGAAGGAGTCTATCTCAATGCTTCTCAGATCCTCATTAATTTATTTATTTAAGTGTGCCAGCTGTAATGCAGCATACGTAGGACAAACTGGTTTACATTAAAAAGTGAGGATTGATAAACATAGAGGAGTTTCCTTCATAACTGACCTTCCTCTTTCCTCTCCTGAACACTCTACCATAAGAGACCATGGAGATACCCATCCTTTTTCTTCTTCCGATTTCTCTTTACTTGAAAAACAGATAAATTCAATGAAGAAACACGGTGGGTATGTCCATGGTCTTTTATGGCAGAGTGCATGTTCTAGGGGAAGCTCCTCTATGCTTATCAATCTTTACTTTCAATTGTAGACCACTTTGGCCAACATATGCAGCATTACAGCTAGCACACTTAAATAAAAAAATTAATGAGGATCTGAGAAGCATTGGGTGAGATCGATCCTCTGTGTCTGAAGAAACTATAAATTGAGGAGAGTTATAATTTATAAGAATGAACTGACATTGCTTCAATGTAGCTTCAATTATAGTAAGAATATTTCTATTAAGATGAGATGTAAGAGGTTTTAAGTATATTTTTTGTGTACAGTAGGAAAATGAAGAGTGGGTCTGAAGATATTTAGTGAGACACTCGTTAATTAATACTTTTTCCACTTGGAACTTTGGGAATAAATTAAAATGGAAAAGTATTTTAATAAATTTCATCTATTATTAAAATTATTATTAAATCGCATGTTATATTTTCTTATTTGCGGATGTTGACATAGAATTTTCGTCAAGTGTGGATACGGATGCCATCACAAAAAAAAAAAAAAAAAATATATATATAATATATATATATATATATATATATATATATATATATATATATATATATATATATATATATATATATATATATATATATATATATATATATATATATATATATATAATCTCCTCCGATGGGCAAAGGGCGGAGGCCTACTAAATTCCACTGGAGTTGGGAAATTAATAGATCATGGTCGTTAAAGGCTACATGTCCCGAAACACGGCGTTTGAAAGTGTGCAAGTCAAAGGACGTTTTGAAAACAGATAAGGGGAGTGTGTTCCAGACTTTAAAATTAGACAACATTTAAGATTTTAGCATAGGGGTTAAGAATGTTTCGAAAGGCATGTTGCACGAACTCTTCTCGATGGAAGAGGTATGCGACGGGGGTTCAGAAGAGCAGTATTTGTTGTAATAGCGATGGGAGAAAGAGAGTAACGCAACAATTCGAAGGCAGAAAGAGATTGGAGAGAATTGGTGAGTGCGGGAGTGTTAATGAGACGAAAAGCCCTATACTCCACCTTATGAAGGAGAGCTGTATGAGTGGAACCATTCCAGATTTGTGAGCCGTACTCCATACATGGGCTAACGACATCCCTACAGAGAGCAAGCAACTGGGGTGGTGTGAAAAAACTACGAAAGCACTTCAGAACACCCAACCTCTTAGAAGCTTGTTTAGAAAAAGAAGTCATATGATCTTTCCAAGAAAGATTACGAGAAAAAGAAACACCTAGAATGTTAAGGGCAGATGAAGATTTGAGTTTTGTGCTTTCGAAGATATCATAGTTGTGTGGAAGATTGTGTCAGGTAGAGAGATGGAAGAACTAAGTTTTTGAGGCATTGAAAACGACCATGTTTCCTCTCCCCCAATTTGAAATACGAGAAAGTTCAGAGGTTAGCTTCTCCAAGGCCATCACTTTAGCTTCAATTAACTGCTCTTTCAAACTGAAAGTAGTAGTGAAGGGTGGAGTCATCAGAATAGGAGTGGATAGGTGATAAAGTAATAGTCATTAATGGAAAAGTAGAAAACAAGTTAGGGATAGGACAGAGCCCTGAGGAACACCACTATTAATATGTTTAAAGGATGAGCGATGGCCGACTACAACAGCTGTTATAGAACGACCGAAAAGGAAATTAAAGAGGATAGATTCTGAAAGAGGGAATTATGGAAATCAAAGATTTATGCCAGACTCTATCGAAGGTTTTCAATATGTCGAGCGCGACAGCAAAAAATTCACCGAAATGCCGAAGAGTATAGGACAAGGGTCTGAGAGAAGGGAAAGAAAATCAAATGTAGTGCGTTCTTTACGAAAGCCATATTGGCAATCAGAGATAAGATTAGAAGAATTGAGATGCTTCAAAATCTTTCAGTTAAGAATAGATTCGAAAACTTTAGAAAGAACCGAGAAAAAAGAAATGGGACGGTAGCTATAGGGATGAGAGGGGTCTCCTTTTTTTCGGAACTGGTTGAATGAACGAAGGGAAGGTTGAAGTAGAAAGACAGAGATAAAATAGTTTACCAAGAAAAGGTGCAAGCTCAGAAGCACAAGTTTTGAGAACCACAAGAGGATTACCATCAGGATCATATGCCTTCTTAGTTTTAACCTCAGAGAGAGAAGAAATGATGAATTTAGAAGAAATCACAATTTTAGGCATAAAAATATTCGAGGGGGTTTAAGGAGTAGAAATAGTCTCGGAATTGTCTAAAGTTCAATTAGAGGAGAAAGTTTGAACAAAGAGTTCAACTTTAGTAGAAGGAAAAACGAAAGTTGTGTAGTCAGAAGATACTAAAGGAGGGAAAGAGGATGAAGCAAAGTCAGAGTTGACATTTTTTTGCAAAATGCCAGAAAGAAAGGGCCTGAGGAATAAGAAACAGAAAGATTATTGCATTTTCTACGGAGAAAAGAGTTTATGGTGTTTTGAAGATTAGATTTTGTATAGCTCTGGGATGAAATATAATGAAATGTTTCTGGAGTTTGAAGACGACGGCAATCTCTGAAGGCATCATCCTTGCGGCAAATAGAATGAGAACAAGCAGAGTTAAACCAAGGTTTGCTGAATTTAGTTGAAGGGAAGGAATATGGAATGAACGACTCCATTCTCTGAAGGCAGCAACTTTGCGGCAAATAGCATGAGAACAAGCAGAGTTAAACCAAGGTTTCTTGAATTTAGTTGAAGGGAAGTAATATGGAATGAATGACTCTATTCCAGATTGAATTGCCTGTTATGTTGTTTGCCTTATTGAATTGCCTTGTTGCTCGGCACACCCCGAGGGATCCCTCCCAAGGAAACAGAAATCATTCCATGGGAAATTCGAAAAGTACAATCGCAAGTCAGATCAGTTAGTGGCACATAAATGCCAGAAACGTATTCTCCTCGAAAGTGGAGGCCGTTCTTGCGGAAGACTTGAAGAGGCAGAACAAGATACAGAGATAAGAAGGTGATTGGATGAACCCAGAGGAAGAAAGAGTTTAACAGTGTAAGGAGAAGAATAAAAAGTAGCAAAAGATCAATTATGTTGGGTTCATCACCAAGGCGGTCAGGGATATGGTTAGGGAGATGTACCATCTGCTCAAGGTTATTCTGGAAAAAAAAGTCATAGGTGAGTTCACCAGCTGGATCATGAAAAATAAATGAAAGCCATTGGCGGTGGTGAAGATTGAAATCACCTAAAATGATGATTTCGGAGAAAGGAGAAGAAAGAAAGAATATGTTCTATTTTGGAGTTAAGGTGATTGAAAATTTTTTTTATAGTCTGTAGAGTTAGTAGATATGTAGACAGAAAAATGAATTTTGATGTAGAGTTGCAAGAAAGTTTAAGCCATAAAATAGAGAATTCAGAAGACTCCAAATTAGAGACACGAGAACACACAACATAGTTGTGCACATATGCGCAACATCCGCCTATGGCTGAAAATTGAGGATAGAGACTGTGGGAGGAAAAAACAATAGGGTTTGGTATCAGGCACTCAAACACCTGAGTTTCAGCTAAGAGCAAAAGATGAGGTTAGACCACCTCAGGCATCCACCTCCATCTCCTCTTGGCCAACTTATTTATGTGTATCCTTTCCAGATCGCCTCATCATCTCAGCCTAGCGTCATTCACTCTATGCATGACGGAACTCACATCAACACTCTCTCTCACCCTATCATTTCTTATTCTATCTCTTCTGGTTTTCTCCACCATGGCTCTCAGCACCTTCACCCCCACTGCTTGCATCCTTCCCTCCTCTCTACTTGTAGTGCTCCAAGTTTCCGCTTCGTAAAACAGGATAGGCAGCAAGATGCTGTCATATATCATTCTTTTAACTGACATGTTAATTTGTTGATCTCTTATGATGGGGTACAAGGCTTCCACCGCCTTTCCGTACAGCGCAATCCTACCCGTAATCTCTCTAGTAAACACTCCTCCTAGATACTTGTACCAGTCCTCATTTTCAATCTCTTTCCCCTCTACTACCACATTTAATCTCTCCTCTTCCTCTCTTCTTATGATTATAATTTTTGTCTTTCTCACATTCATTCTCAATCCCGCTTCTCTCAGTTTTTCCGCGAAACAAACCACCACCTATCTCACCGTTTGTCCATCCTCGTTCCAACACGCCAGATCATCCGCGTAAGCCATCTCATCTACATCAAGGTCGTGCACCTCCTTAATTATTGTGTCCAAATAAGTTATTGGCAACAACACGCTTCCCTGCTTACCTCCCGTTGTTACATCAAATCACTCCTCGTTTTCGTAATCCGTTCTAACATTACTCTTAAAGGTCTTATACATGCTTCCAAGAGCTCTAATAAGTTTCTCATTTACTTCATAATCTCTTCTTAAACACTCCCACAGCTTTTCTCTAGGCATCGAGTCAAACGCTTTCTTTAGATCTAGAAACGTCACAAATGTTTTCTTATGGTAATCCCACAACTTTTCCACTGTATTTCTCAAAGCGAACATCAAATTCGTCGTACTCTTATTTCCTCGGTAACCGTATTGTTCCTCCCGAAACTGCGGTTCTATTATCCTCCTTAATCTCCTGTCCAAAATTCCCTCGTAGACCTTCATTATGATCTATCAACGATATTCCTCAATAAATCTCACATATTCCCGTTCCTCCCTTTCCTTTATATATCGGCAGTGTGACAGTTCTTCCCCATCTCTCAGGTACCTCTCCCATTCTCCAGCATCCATTTCGGAAATCGAATTTTACCTCCTGTAGTCTCTCCCTCCCATCCTTGATCAATTCAATCGGGATACCATCTTCTCCCGGTGATTTACCTTTTTTTCATTTTGCTCAATGCTTCTTCATACTCCTCTCTAGTGATGGGATCCTCCTCCTCTCTCTCCATCCGCACATTTACATTAAAAAATTTCCTTGAAATACTCAGTCCATCTTTTGTTTATCTCTTCTGGCCTCACCAATATCTCCCATTCCTCATCTTTGATGGTACGCAGTTTCCTCTTTGTTCCTCTGTATGTTTTTGTCAGCCTATATATTTTCTTCCTACTCGCAGCCATATCTTCGTTCAATTCTCGAGTCAATTCCTCAGCTGACTCCTTCTTTACTCTCCTTTTCACTCTCTCCGCAAGATTTCTAGCCTGAACATACGTTCTTCTTTTCAACGATTTTCTCATATTTATTATTTTCTCTTTCACTACTACCCTCACCTCCTCGTTCTACCATCTTGTGCGTCTCTTCCCCGTCCCTTCTATCCACTTCCTTTCCAGCGTTTCCTCCACCACACCTCCTATCAAGTTTTTGGATATCTGTGGCGACTTGGACGAGCTAAACTCTGGCATAACCAAATATCTTAAATTCTTAAATATCACATAATAAACAATCCGGCGGTTTCTAGCAGTTGATCGAGACGAGCAAGCCAAACGGAAGACTCTTTCCCCTTGCCTTGCTCTCTGCTCGCTTGACTGTGTCAACAACAAGCCGCATACTATCTTTGCTCTCCATATCATTCGTGATTAATAAATTCAAAAACTTAAGTTTATAACGCCTAATAAAATTGTGAAACCTTCTTCTCTTTACTTTACCACCACCATCAAGAAAACTCAAGGCGTTATAATTGGTGAACTTGGAGTCTTTAGTGATTATTTTACCCAGCCTTCTACCTCAAAAGCCGGTACGTTTGTCGCCATCTTGCCTCCGTATTACACATCATTTATTTTGGAGAGGTCTTTACCGCTTGCAAGAATCAACACCATCGTTTCATTTCAAGAGCCACAGGCGGCTTCATTTCAAGATGGCTTTCAGAATTCACCGACGACAATTGAAATTGATGCGTCTGCAGTCTTTCCACCGTTTTCGGTTTCGGACATCTCTAGGGTCGTTCCATCGTGCATCCGCGCTGTTCCACGCTCAAGCCTTCACACTTTACAGCCGACTTCGCAACCTTCAGCCTACAGTGTCTTATATTTTAATAGTGTGAATAATACTCTTAATATTGTGATTATAATAATAATGATAATTTTTTGTGCAACAAATAATAATAATTATGATAATTCATTGCCTTATATATATTTTTTTCTGTAATATAAAATGTTCCTTTTTTTTTATTTTATTTGCTTGTGGCAGTGTTTTGTTCGTTGAGCCGCTGGACTGCTTCCCCGGCCTCCCCTCTCTGTATCCGCACTCTCCCCGCCATTGAGTCCCGCCTTTAGTTTTAAGTTAGCTTTAAGTACCTCCGGTCTGGGGCGGGGGTAGTGGTGTGGCGAATTGGACGAGCTAAACTCTGGCATAACCAAATATCTTAAATTCTTAAATATCACATAATAAACAATCCGGCGGTTTCTAGCAGTTGATCGAGACGAGCAAGCCAAACGGAAGACTCTTTCCCCTTGCCTTGCTCTCTGCTCGCTTGACTGTGTCAACAACAAGCCGCATACTATCTTTGCTCTCCATATCATTCGTGATTAATAAATTCAAAAACTTAAAGTTTATAATGACTAATAAAATTGTGAAACCTTCTTCTCTTTACTTTACCACCATCATCAAGAAAACTCAAGGCGTTATATATCTACATCTATCACCTCCCCTTCAACCTCCTCTATCATCTCATTTAGCTTTTCCACATATAATAACTTTCTTTCTTCTTCCAGCAAAGACTCCACCCTAATCATACTTCTTTTCTCTTTTCTGCACTCTATCCAGTTTCAATCTCAAATCTTCCACCAGCAATCTATAATCCGAATCCAAAGTAACTCTCGGTAACACATTAACATTTCCCACTATTCTTCTATCTGATGCTAGTATATAATATATAATTTACTTTTTGTCGAATTCGCCAGTAACATTATTCCACCTATATCTCGTTTACCTATGCGAATCCTTGTGTTGATAAAAGGAGTTCATAATCTTCAAGTCTTTTCTCATGCAGAAGTCCATCAACACTTCTCCCTCCAAATTTCTTACGTCCTCTCCATTCGGGCACATAACCTCTTCAAGCTCTTCTCTCCTCCTCCTCCCTCTAGAGTTGAAATCTCCAACAAGTACACACGTGTCTCCCACTCTCTTTCTCCCCCCCCCCAATCTCTCCTCAAGAAGTTCAATAAACGTTCTCTTTTCTCCTCTGTGTGCCCCTGCTGTGGTGCGTATTCTTGAAACATGACATTTTCTTCCTTTTATTTTGAATGTACACACAAAAAGCCTTTCACTCACTATTTCCCCCTCTTGCAAGAAAGGGGACATTCTCGGCCCTAAAATGAACCCCACTCCATGCTTCCGTATACCTTCCACCACTCTTCTTTATATCAACACGTATCCCTCTCCCAAATCTTTCCCTTCCTCAACCTCATCTCCGACATATCCATCACATCTACCCTCCACTGATTCATAATGAAAACCACTTCCTCTTCCTTCCCCCCATAAGTAGCAACATTAATCGTTGCACATCTAATATTTGATAAAAAAGAAGACAACCTCTCTGCGATGCCAGTCAGTACAATATATATATATATATATATATATATATATATATATATATATATATATATATATATATATATATATATATATATATATATATATATATATATATATATATATATATATATATTAGGGATGGAGCGATACCAAAATTTTTACCGATACCGATACCTAAAAATATAAACCGATACCGATACCGAATACCGATAACAATACCCGATACCTGAAAATATGCCGATACTTGCCGATACCAAATACCAAAATTTTTACCAATACCTTATACCGATACCGATACTTAAAAAAAAAATTATTTTTCCATATAATAAATAATAAAATATATATATATAATATATATATATATATATATATATATATATATATATATATATATATATATATATATATATATATATATATATATATATATATATATATATATATATATATATATATATATATTACTGAACCCTAGTGTTTAATACAAGGGTATTATTAAATCTATAGTCAAAGCATTCTTACTTGAAATATTGAGGAATATTTCTTCTAATTCTTCATAATCCATTTCACTTTCTCTTGAATCGTAATAGTAATCATCATGATGATAATAACTAGATCTATTACGAAGTTGTTCAACAGTTTCCTTTACTTCTGATTCTTCAAAAAATTTCGTACATGCATATTTTGAAATGCTGCAAACCACTTTAAGAAATATGATTGGTAGAACAGCTCCTCGATGCCTACGAAAAATACCATGAACTCCTTGGGAATTCATCCTGCATATATATATATATATATATATATATATATATATATATATATATATATATATATATATATATATATATATATATATATATATATATATATATATATATATATATATATATATGGGACCGATTAATCAGTAATAAAGCATTTTACTGATTAATCAGCATAATAATTGGCCTTGCTTATACTTTATGATGATATGATGTAGAAAGAGAGGAAGATATATCCCCATATCACCAAGAGATACGTCTTAATTCTCTTTGTAAAAAATCTTCAGAAATTATAGATGTTACTATTTACATATTCATTTAAAGATATTCTAAAAAGAATTAATGAGTCCTTTTATCTTAGCTTAAAATAAAAAAAATGGAATTTAGAAATAAAAGTTAAGAACCATCAAATTTTAATAAAAAACCAATAAGATTTTTCTATTTTTTTGTGAGCTTGTTGATGTTCCTGCTTACAGTGAACACTCTTCCGCTTTCATTGGAAGAAGAAGGGGCACTCATATATTTCAAAAGTCTACTCAAATTTTAAAAAATTCCTTTGAATTTAATTTCTTTTAACAGTGCTAACTTTTAATTGAAGCTAACTCATCAAATGAGCCAGATAGAGTAAGAGATGCTCCTTCATCCTGGTTAGCCCCAGATTATTTTACATTACCTTCGTTTTTTTGGATAGTAAAAATTGTTTCTAATATTGAAGAAAAAGGATAAAAGAAAACAGTGTATTGGTGCACATGTCCTGCGATTCAAGGTCAATAATCCTACTTTTCTACAGAACTATCACTACCAATTCGACTGTAAAAGTTGATGAGTAAAGGGGGAGGGTGTGAGACGTAGTGTAGTCTGAAAGAAAGATGTTGCACCCATTCCCTACTCCTTCCGAGAACAGATTGCGCAAACTTGCACAGATTTAGCATAAACAGAAAGATGGGAGAGTAATGCGACTTTCCACTGAGCTGGGTGGCCTGTAATCTTGGATGGAGAAGACGACACTGTACATCGTAGGGGGTGGATACACACATCCACAGGAGATCATCATAGTCAAATGCGAAGACAATGTTAAATAGAATTAGATGATCAAAAATAGAAATCAAACCCACAACAAATACCCTGTAGACAGGGTGAAATACCCTCTCAATAATAGGAATCAATTTTTTTTATTTTCCACCCAAATAATCGACAACTTTATTGCTTAAAGTTAAATGTTTGACAACATTTATATATATATATATATATATATATATATATATATATATATATATATATATTATATATATTATATATATATATATATATATATATATCAAAACCACAACTGGAAATGTCAAATATGCACCCCTCCAACAACTATTAACCCCACCATTCAAAATCCCCCAGAACTTCAAAAACATCCTACAAATCAACATAAACGGCCTCCACAATAAACATCAAGAACTAGAAACATTCCTACACAAACACAACATCCACATGGCACTAATACAAGAAGCCCACCTACCAATAAATCAATATACACTAACTTTTTACAAATATGACTCCATCTACTCCCAACACACACCTAACAGCCACTCATTACTTACCCTCATACACAACTCTATAACCTACTCCAACACATCCACACAACACCTAACACAAACTGACAACACATCAAAAATTCAAGCTTTCTCAATAACAATAAACAAAACAACGCACAACATAATAAATCTATACATACCGCACCTAACATCCACACACTGCCCCATAAACTACTTACCCAACCTCACCACTATATCAAATCTCCCAAATCTCTTGATATGCGGTGATTTCAACGCCCACCATCCGACTTGGTACAAAAATCAAGACCCCGACTCAAGAGGAAACCACATTATCACCCACTTAGAACATCTTAACATCTTAAACAACAAAAACCTCCACACCAGAATCCCACCACAAACCAACCAATCCCCCACATCCCCAGACATCACCTTCTGCTCTCCAAACATACACCCTTACCTACAATGGACCACTGAAACCGATCTAAACTCCGACCACCTACCAATAATTATAAAATACCACATTAAAAACAAACCCACATACAAATCAAAAATTACATTCACCAACTACAGAAAAGCAAACTGGACCAGCTTCACCAACTACATAGATGAAAACCTCACAACAAACAAAATCACCAACCAATCTTCCCTCAAATCAGCAATCAAACACCTCACCCTCACAATCCAGAAAGCGGCCAACCTATTCATCCCAAAAGGACACATTAAAAAATACAAACCAAACCTTACTCCCGAAATCACGTCTCTTATAAAACAAAGAAACGCACTCAAACTCCAAAACAACCCTACACAACACACTAAAACACAAATAGAAAACCTAAATAACCAAATATCAATCCAAATAAAAACTCACAACCAATAACTACCAAAACTACCTCGTTAAAAATTTAGACAACACAAACAGCAAAAGAGTTTGGAAAACAATCCACACCATTCACAATGCAAAAAACAGTCCACCCCCCACTCACGAAACATTAATAAATCCTACAACCCTAACCCCACTGACCCCCAAACAACATAACAACTTACTAGCCACACATTTCGCAAAACAGAGTAGCATCTATCCACTCACCCACGAAACAGGAAGATAATAAAAAAACTGAAAAAACTACACAACAACCAAAACAACTTAATCCACATCACCCCCACAAACACACAAAACACCATCAAAAACTCTCCAGCAACAGGACCAGACAACATATCAAACATACACCTAAAACACCTATCCAACCACACAACTACATACCTAAGCACCATCTTCAACAAATCCATCCAACTTAACTATATCCCTCTCCAATGGAAAAAAAGACCCATCAAACCCCTCCTCATATCGTCCAATCTCCCTCTTATCCACGATCTCTAAACTACTTGAAAAATTAATATTTATATCCATCCAACTTAACTATATCCCTCCCAATGGAAAAAAAGACCCATCAAACCCCTCCTCATATCGTCCAATCTCCCTCTTATCCACGATCTCTAAACTACTTGAAAAATTAATACTAAATTCTATCCTCCAATTCATCTAACAACAAAGCTTCCAACACGGTTTTAAACGCAACCACTCCACCACCACAGCACTCACCAACATCACCCAACCAATAATAAACGGACTAAACCAAAAACCAACTCACAAAACAATACTAATAGCAATAGACATAAACAAAGCTTTCGATACAGTCCCGAGACACAATCTAATCCATAAACTCCTCCTATCCAATATCCCAACAAACATCAAGAAATGGATAGCCAACTTCCTATCAGGAAGAACAGCACAAATACAATACAACGGCCAAAAATCTCGGACCATTAACATAAGAAACGGAGTACCCCAAGGAGCCATACTATCCCCTCACACTATTCAACCTATACACAGCAGACTTTCCTCAACCTCAAACCACACACACTCACATTACATCTTACGCCGACGATATAACCATTGCCACCACCCACCAAAATCTTGATACCGCAACAACAATCACACAAGACTACTTAGCACAAATTCAAACATGGCTAACAGAAAACCGGATGACAGCATCCCCAAACAAATCCTCCATAACCCTCATCACAACAGACCGACACCTATCCAACACCCACCCACAAGTTCTCCTAAATAACACACTTAACCCCTCCACAAAACTCCAAAAATTCTCGGCCTAACCTTCGATACCCACCTCATCTTCACCAAACACATCCAAAGTACCACAACAGCCGCAAACAGAAAACTCAACATCCTCAAAACAGTGGCCAACACAGACATAAACAACAACATACAAACCTCAATTGCCATCTACAAACAATTTATCCGCCCTACAATCAATTATGCCTCCCAATATGCTCTCCAAAGAAAACCTTAAGATACTTCAAATAATACAAAACAGAGCCCTCCGCACAATCACCGGATGCACACCCACAACCCCTCAACAACACTTACATAATGAAACCAAAATACTACCTATAAACAACCACCTCAAAATGATAGGCACTCAATTCTACGCAAAAACCCTTCTACCCACACACCCATGCCACCAAACTCTCCTACACCCAACCGAACACAGACTAAAACAACCACCATCATCCCCAGCTACCTTCTACAAACCAATCCTAAATCACATCCCCCCACCCCCTCCCAACACCTCATTAACCAAACATATTCATTCTCAACTAACTCTTGACTACTTGACAAGCAGACCACCTAACAACATTCTTAATACACAACCACCCGAAATAAACCCCGACTTTAACAACCTTCCAAGACACTTACAAATCTCCTTAGCAAGATTGAGAGGTGGGCACCATCCGAACTTACAACAATACAAACACAAATATAATATAAACCAGACTACATCTCCCACTTGTACCAGATGTGGAGAGGTCCCGGAGATCGTGTTGCATTTCCTGTTGTTCTGTCCTTCTAATTCTCGCCCCAGAATCTTCTGGGACATCTCTACCTTGAGTGATCTCTGGAGAAGACCGTCTGCGGTAGGCGGTTTTAGGAACCGACCGGGGCTGGAATTTGGCCGGGGCCGGGGCCGGGGCCGGGTCACCCAAATTTGGCCGGGGCCGGGGCCGGGGCCGGGGTTATGGCCGGGGTTTCCTAAAATTTGTAAAGAGGTCAAAAGCACTGAAATTTTAGGTTAAGAAAATTAGATATAAGGTTTATTTAATTGTAAGGAAGGAGTAGAATAGCCAACATTCACTTAAATTTATGATTACATGCATTTTCTCTAAAAAAAAATCAGAAAATTACAGTTTTGTATAGTTAAAGTTTAAAAAAAGTACAAAAATTAAAAAAAAAATTATTCTAATTCATAATAGTGATTTAACACGTTTACCTAGGTAAGACCCAAAGGTAAAGTTTGAAAAAATGTAAGATATAAAATTATCAATTTAACATATTATTTAACATGATTATCAATTTATACATATCATTGTTATTTTATTGCTATGTATCAAACTTGTATCATTTAGCTGCATTATTTAAAAATTATTATTTTGTTTATACTTTCAGTCAATATGGCTAAAAGATCAGCTTCAGCAGTATGGGAGTACTTTAAAATGTTTCAGGATAGGCTCGAAATAGCTAAATGTAACATCTGCAGTCAGAAAATTAGAAGAGGATCTCCGGGAATACCCCAAGTAAAAAATTTTCAACCAAATCTTTTTGGAGTATCTAAAATCAAAACACAAAGATGAACATTCACTAGCAGAAAAGGAGCGGTCAAAAGAAACAGAAAAGGAAAAAATCTTAATTTTCTTAATTTTGCAAATGATTGAGCTGAAATTTTCAAAATATGTGAATTTTTTCACGAAGTTCTGAGTTGATTTCGAGCATTTTTTTGAGTCTATAACGGTTTGAAACTTATTTGGACCCAAAGTTGAAAAAAATGAATAACTGGGTCAAACCACTGGTCCACATGAGCTGAAAATTTAACTGAATACCTTTGCCCCAATTTCTTGCATTGGTGGGAATAGATTTTTGATATCACGTCTAGAAAAAAGTTTTTTTTTGCAAAAATCGTACCCTTCTGGAGGAAAAAATTATTTAAAAAAAAAAATGCTACCTACTATTTTTTTTTATATTGTGAATATTGTTTAGAAGAGGAACAGGGCAACAATTTTTATTTAGTGCATTTTTAAATGCCCTTTGTTTGAAGCGAGATATAGCCCCTCAAACTTTGGGAATTTTTGAAATTTGGCCAAAAATGGACCTTTTTGAAGGCTATATCTCAAAACCAACGAATCTCATCGAATAAAGTACATAGAGGAATTTGTAGCCCCACCCCTCCTCTATACACACCAAAAATAGGAAATGTTATAGTTGTATTTTTAAAAAAAAGATTTTATCTGAAAAGGTGGATTTTTTTAGTTTAAAAAATTTTTTTTTCTATAGTTGGTCAGTTTTTGGCTTATAACATTTTTTCTATAACTCTGGGAAACAAAAGTCTATTAGAGACTTTTGTATCCCATTTAATTTTGAATAAATAGTCCAACTTTCAGCTCATTATAAAAAGTGGTTTGGCACCACCATTCTATTGAAAAAGGGTAAAATTTCCACAAAAAAATTTTTTTTAACCGTAATAGACTCGGAAAAAACGCTAGAAATGGACTTTTCTTACCGGTAAAAAAATCTATACACTGAAAGTTTCAGCAGAATCGGCTGAAAAATAAAAAAGAAATTTTTTTTTAATATAATTTGCCATTTTAACCCCGGCCGGCAACCCCGGTTTTCCCTGA
>SEYY01024764.1:27500-32444 GCA_009176605.1 Armadillidium nasatum | reverse complement strand
AGAATCATTATATGGAAAAGAATCAGACTCCTGCCTCATATTATCTGGGTCGTTCCAATATTTTAGGTAATTGACTATCGAAAATGTTAAGGGAAATACAAAACTTATTTAAACGTAATATTCCATTCAAATTCATTAAACTAAGTGTGAAAAATATAAATGTGAGGCGTTCGATAGTGGTATTATATAATTTAGAATCATTATATGGAAAAGAATCAGACTCCTGCCTCATATTATCTGGGTCGTTCCAATATTTTAGGTAATTGACTATCGAAAATGTTAAGGGAAATACAAAACTTATTTAAACGTAATATTCCATTCAAATTCATTAAACTAAGTGTGAAAAATATAAATGTGAGGCGTTCGATAGTGGTATTATATAATTTAGAATCATTATATGGAAAAGAATCAGACTCCTGCCTCATATTATCTGGGTCGTTCCAATATTTTAGGTAATTGACTATCGAAAATGTTAAGGGAAATACAAAACTTATTTAAACGTAATATTCCATTCAAATTCATTAAACTAAGTGTGAAAAATATAAATGTGAGGCGTTCGATAGTGGTATTATATAATTTAGAATCATTATATGGAAAAGAATCAGACTCCTGCCTCATATTATCTGGGTCGTTCCAATATTTTAGGTAATTGACTATCGAAAATGTTAAGGGAAATACAAAACTTATTTAAACGTAATATTCCATTCAAATTCATTAAACTAAGTGTGAAAAATATAAATGTGAGGCGTTCGATAGTGGTATTATATAATTTAGAATCATTATATGGAAAAGAATCAGACTCCTGCCTCATATTATCTGGGTCGTTCCAATATTTTAGGTAATTGACTATCGAAAATGTTAAGGGAAATACAAAACTTATTTAAACGTAATATTCCATTCAAATTCATTAAACTAAGTGTGAAAAATATAAATGTGAGGCGTTCGATAGTGGTATTATATAATTTAGAATCATTATATGGAAAAGAATCAGACTTCCTGCCTCATATTATCTGGGTCGTTCCAATATTTTAGGTAATTGACTATCGAAAATGTTAAGGGAAATACAAAACTTATTTAAACGTAATATTCCATTCAAATTCATTAAACTAAGTGTGAAAAATATAAATGTGAGGCGTTCGATAGTGGTATTATATAATTTAGAATCATTATATGGAAAAGAATCAGACTCCTGCCTCATATTATCTGGGTCGTTCCAATATTTTAGGTAATTGACTATCGAAAATGTTAAGGGAAATACAAAACTTATTTAAACGTAATATTCCATTCAAATTCATTAAACTAAGTGTGAAAAATATAAATGTGAGGCGTTCGATAGTGGTATTATATAATTTAGAATCATTATATGGAAAAGAATCAGACTCCTGCCTCATATTATCTGGGTCGTTCCAATATTTTAGGTAATTGACTATCGAAAATGTTAAGGGAAATACAAAACTTATTTAAACGTAATATTCCATTCAAATTCATTAAACTAAGTGTGAAAAATATAAATGTGAGGCGTTCGATAGTGGTATTATATAATTTAGAATCATTATATGGAAAAGAATCAGACTCCTGCCTCATATTATCTGGGTCGTTCCAATATTTTAGATAATTGACTATCGAAAATGTTAAGGGAAATACAAAACTTATTTAAACGTAATATTCCATTCAAATTCATTAAACTAAGTGTGAAAAATATAAATGTGAGGCGTTCGATAGTGGTATTATATAATTTAGAATCATTATATGGAAAAGAATCAGACTCCTGCCTCATATTATCTGGGTCGTTCCAATATTTTAGGTAATTGACTATCGAAAATGTTAAGGGAAATACAAAACTTATTTAAACGTAATATTCCATTCAAATTCATTAAACTAAGTGTGAAAAATATAAATGTGAGGCGTTCGATAGTGGTATTATATAATTTAGAATCATTATATGGAAAAGAATCAGACTCCTGCCTCATATTATCTGGGTCGTTCCAATATTTTAGGTAATTGACTATCGAAAATGTTAAGGGAAATACAAAACTTATTTAAACGTAATATTCCATTCAAATTCATTAAACTAAGTGTGAAAAATATAAATGTGAGGCGTTCGATAGTGGTATTATATAATTTAGAATCATTATATGGAAAAGAATCAGACTCCTGCCTCATATTATCTGGGTCGTTCCAATATTTTAGGTAATTGACTATCGAAAATGTTAAGGGAAATACAAAACTTATTTAAACGTAATATTCCATTCAAATTCATTAAACTAAGTGTGAAAAATATAAATGTGAGGCGTTCGATAGTGGTATTATATAATTTAGAATCATTATATGGAAAAGAATCAGACTCCTGCCTCATATTATCTGGGTCGTTCCAATATTTTAGGTAATTGACTATCGAAAATGTTAAGGGAAATACAAAACTTATTTAAACGTAATATTCCATTCAAATTCATTAAACTAAGTGTGAAAAATATAAATGTGAGGCGTTCGATAGTGGTATTATATAATTTAGAATCATTATATGGAAAAGAATCAGACTCCTGCCTCATATTATCTGGGTCGTTCCAATATTTTAGGTAATTGACTATCGAAAATGTTAAGGGAAATACAAAACTTATTTAAACGTAATATTCCATTCAAATTCATTAAACTAAGTGTGAAAAATATAAATGTGAGGCGTTCGATAGTGGTATTATATAATTTAGAATCATTATATGGAAAAGAATCAGACTTCCTGCCTCATATTATCTGGGTCGTTCCAATATTTTAGGTAATTGACTATCGAAAATGTTAAGGGAAATACAAAACTTATTTAAACGTAATATTCCATTCAAATTCATTAAACTAAGTGTGAAAAATATAAATGTGAGGCGTTCGATAGTGGTATTATATAATTTAGAATCATTATATGGAAAAGAATCAGACTCCTGCCTCATATTATCTGGGTCGTTCCAATATTTTAGGTAATTGACTATCGAAAATGTTAAGGGAAATACAAAACTTATTTAAACGTAATATTCCATTCAAATTCATTAAACTAAGTGTGAAAAATATAAATGTGAGGCGTTCGATAGTGGTATTATATAATTTAGAATCATTATATGGAAAAGAATCAGACTCCTGCCTCATATTATCTGGGTCGTTCCAATATTTTAGGTAATTGACTATCGAAAATGTTAAGGGAAATACAAAACTTATTTAAACGTAATATTCCATTCAAATTCATTAAACTAAGTGTGAAAAATATAAATGTGAGGCGTTCGATAGTGGTATTATATAATTTAGAATCATTATATGGAAAAGAATCAGACTCCTGCCTCATATTATCTGGGTCGTTCCAATATTTTAGGTAATTGACTATCGAAAATGTTAAGGGAAATACAAAACTTATTTAAACGTAATATTCCATTCAAATTCATTAAACTAAGTGTGAAAAATATAAATGTGAGGCGTTCGATAGTGGTATTATATAATTTAGAATCATTATATGGAAAAGAATCAGACTCCTGCCTCATATTATCTGGGTCGTTCCAATATTTTAGGTAATTGACTATCGAAAATGTTAAGGGAAATACAAAACTTATTTAAACGTAATATTCCATTCAAATTCATTAAACTAAGTGTGAAAAATATAAATGTGAGGCGTTCGATAGTGGTATTATATAATTTAGAATCATTATATGGAAAAGAATCAGACTCCTGCCTCATATTATCTGGGTCGTTCCAATATTTTAGGTAATTGACTATCGAAAATGTTAAGGGAAATACAAAACTTATTTAAACGTAATATTCCATTCAAATTCATTAAACTAAGTGTGAAAAATATAAATGTGAGGCGTTCGATAGTGGTATTATATAATTTAGAATCATTATATGGAAAAGAATCAGACTCCTGCCTCATATTATCTGGGTCGTTCCAATATTTTAGGTAATTGACTATCGAAAATGTTAAGGGAAATACAAAACTTATTTAAACGTAATATTCCATTCAAATTCATTAAACTAAGTGTGAAAAATATAAATGTGAGGCGTTCGATAGTGGTATTATATAATTTAGAATCATTATATGGAAAAGAATCAGACTTCCTGCCTCATATTATCTGGGTCGTTCCAATATTTTAGGTAATTGACTATCGAAAATGTTAAGGGAAATACAAAACTTATTTAAACGTAATATTCCATTCAAATTCATTAAACTAAGTGTGAAAAATATAAATGTGAGGCGTTCGATAGTGGTATTATATAATTTAGAATCATTATATGGAAAAGAATCAGACTCCTGCCTCATATTATCTGGGTCGTTCCAATATTTTAGGTAATTGACTATCGAAAATGTTAAGGGAAATACAAAACTTATTTATTTAAACGTAATATTCCATTCAAATTCATTAAACTAAGTGTGAAAAATATAAATGTGAGGCGTTCGATAGTGGTATTATATAATTTAGAATCATTATATGGAAAAGAATCAGACTCCTGCCTCATATTATCTGGGTCGTTCCAATATTTTAGGTAATTGACTATCGAAAATGTTAAGGGAAATACAAAACTTATTTAAACGTAATATTCCATTCAAATTCATTAAACTAAGTGTGAAAAATATAAATGTGAGGCGTTCGATAGTGGTATTATATAATTTAGAATCATTATATGGAAAAGAATCAGACTCCTGCCTCATATTATCTGGGTCGTTCCAATATTTTAGGTAATTGACTATCGAAAATGTTAAGGGAAATACAAAACTTATTTAAACGTAATATTCCATTCAAATTCATTAAACTAAGTGTGAAAAATATAAATGTGAGGCGTTCGATAGTGGTATTATATAATTTAGAATCATTATATGGAAAAGAATCAGACTCCTGCCTCATATTATCTGGGTCGTTCCAATATTTTAGGTAATTGACTATCGAAAATGTTAAGGGAAATACAAAACTTATTTAA
>SEYY01024764.1:15000-17500 GCA_009176605.1 Armadillidium nasatum | reverse complement strand
TTCTCTCTTTGTCTTTACCATGACTGATTATATAAAGAAAAGCTTAATGAAGCGTAAAGCGAAGGATTAGTTAAAACAATCAAGTAAGGAATATATTTTTTTAAATGTTCTCAGACAACAATTGTTCTTGTTAAAAAGAATGAAATAAGAAAAAAGGAACTTACGCGAGAGTTCAAGAAAATGAAATACATTTGAAGGAAAGTGAAAATCATTCTTGACGAAGGAGTAATCGCCATTACAAGATCTTTGCAAACGCTTTTCAATTCGAAGTAATGAGCGAATTCTAAGCCACTGTATATCATAACTACCAATTCCAACACTTACATATTATATATATATATATATATATATATATATATATATATATATATATATATATATATATATATATATATATATATATATATATATATATATATATATATATATATATATATATATATATATTATATATATTATATTATATTATTTATTAATAATAATAATTTTCCAGAAAATAATACAAGGTCGTATAAAAATTTTCAATGAATAAAAAAAAAAAAAAATAAATAAATGAAAATAAAAAAAAAGGAAAAAAAGGAAAAATGTAATAAAACCTGATTCATTAGAAAATAATAATAAAAAACTCTGATTTATTTTAAAACAATAAAATTTTTATGCCAAAACAATGCCATGTAAAAAAAAAACTGTTCTAAATATGTTATTTAATTGAGATAAAATTTACCGATGGTTCCCATTTTCAAGTACATTGATCCGTGGCCGGCGTTTTCGGTGTAGACGAACTTGGATTTCTTCCTTCCTCTTCCTGAGCCTTCTTCCATGTCAGCCAATTCCACCGATTCATTACTGCTGCTGTAGCCTAGTATAGGAGGGGCATATTGTTTAAATGGGAAAGAGCCTATTTATATGTTTGAATGAAGGACACTCTATCTCTGTGCTTAGATAGAGGGCAGTCTCTTTATTTGCTTAAATGAAGGACACTCTATCTCTGTGTTTAAATGGAGGGCAGTCTATGTATATGCTTAATGAAGGACACTCTATTTCTGTTCTTAAATGGAGGGCAGTCTACTTTTATACTTAAATGAAGGACACTTTATCTCTCTGTTCAAATGGAGGGCAGTCTATTTATATGCTTAAATGAAGGACACTCTATCTCTCTTTTCAAATGGAGGACAGTCTACTTATATGTTTAAATGAAGGACAGTCTATTTTTATGTTTAAATGGAGGGCAGTCTATATATAAACATTAAAAAGATTTTTGTTTCAGAATGAACATAATTAAAATATTTATTGGAACATTTAATATTTATTTGCAAATAAAAAAAAAATAATTCAACTTTGCAATATAATTTTTTTTCATAAAAATTCTATACAATTATTAATAATTAGAAATAAAAAGCTATTTAATTAAAAATTGCTTTTTTAATTATTTTCCGAAATAAAAGTTTATTAAAGATAATAATTAACCCTTTCCTTCATTTCTTAAAGATTTTCTTTAAAATTTAAATTTTTGTCTCTTTTTGCCTCACAAAAACTAATTATTTGCGACTTGCTTGAAAGTATTTATTTAACTGTATTTAACAATCAAATTAGAACTTTAAAGTGATGAATGCTTAATTAGGTAAATATTTAAAACTGTATTTTTTATAAAGACGTAAAACAAACGTTTGTCTCTTAAGCAACAAAAGACTGGAATTTAAAGGAAGGACAGTCTTACTTTGAAGGACATTTTTAAAAGAACATGCTAAACTTGAAGGACAGACGTAAGTACAAAACAATGCTATTAGAAAAATATTACGCAAATAAGTTCTAGAAGATTATTTAGAAATAAAATTAAACAAAATTCATTTTAAATTTTTTGGAAGAATATTTAATTAAAATTAAAAATTTCTCAATTTTGAATTTTTAATTAAGTCTCAAACAGGTGTAATTTTCCTTGTATATATATATATATATATATATATATATATATATATATATATATATATATATATATATATATATATATATATATATATATATATATATATATATATATATATATATATATATATATATATATATATATATATATATATATTATATATATATATATATATATATATATTATATATATATATATATATATATATATATATAATATATATATATATATATATATATATATATATATATATATATATATATATATATATATATATATATATATATATATATATATATATATATATATATATATATATATATATATTACACACAAGAATAGTACTGTGAGAAACGAATAAAGAAAGTTTCTTTGAAGTTTCATAAAAAATAACAAAGTTCAAAAAGCAATTTAATATTGAAAAAAATAAATATTAAAAAGAAAAAAGAAAGTGCAAATTAAGTACCAAGTAACAAGGACAAGTAACAAATAATAATTGACAAGTGACAAGTGACAAATAATAAGGGACTAGTGACAAGTGACATGTAACAAGGAATTAAGTGACTAACCTGACTT
>SEYY01024763.1:7500-10000 GCA_009176605.1 Armadillidium nasatum | reverse complement strand
TAAATTGGGTATTATACCCAGCATATGTCTACGGGGGGCTCCTCCCCCGTACCCCCCCGACCCGTGAGTGATGATGATATTGTCGACTACTTTTCCATTCCAACGATTTGGGGTATTTTCCATTTTTTTTTCAGAAAACGTTCCCCCAAATGCGCTTGTGTCCATATATATATATATATATATATATATATATATATATATATATATATATATATATATATATATATATATATATATATATATATATATATATAGGGGGAGGATGTAGCGCCATCCGAAGCGATGAAAGTACCCCCCACTGGGCTTAACCGCGGAGTGATAGGGTGGGCTAGACCTTCCCCTTTCCCTCCGTTGCCCTTTGGTTCGCTCCTTTTCGCGTTTCACCTTCTCAGAGGGTCTCTAGTGTACCCTCGTCCCACATGGGAGTGTCTATGCTCCCACTTCTCCTTCCCCCAACTCCCTTCTCACGTTCCTACAAATTTACAAAGCGCTTACTCCTACATTACCTTTAATATGCAAGAAAAAAAAATGGCGAAGCGAAGAACTGCCTCGGAGATGCTACGAGGGGCGGCATCCAAAGAATGCCCCTCATCCACTCCTTCCCCCATCACCACTTGGGAGTTGGTGGCCTCCGGTGATGGGGTTGGTGCCACCAAGACCTCTATGCCGACTTGCCCTGATGCACGATCTTCTTTTTTCATAAACTTCTGCAACATTCGTGGTCTCTTTACTAATTTCCCCTTTGTCGAACACCACCTCTCTTCTTCTAGACCTCATTTCTTATTCTTAACCGAAACTCAGGTGTCTGAGTGCTCTGACAGCAAGCCCTACTCTGTTTCCTCCTACTGTCTCTATTCTCAATTTTCATCCAAAGGCGGATGTTGCGCTTATGTGCGCAACGATGTTATCTGTTCTCGTGTTTCTAATTTGGAGTCTTCTGAATTCTCTACCTTATGGCTTAAACTTTCTTGCAACTCTACAACTAAATTTATCTGTTCTGTCTACTTATCTCCTAACTCTACTGACTATCCAAAATTCTTCGACTATCTTAACTCCAAAATAGAACACATTCTTTCTTCTTCTCCCTTCTCCGAAATCATCATATTAGGTGATTTCAATGTTCACCACCGCCAATGGCTTTCATCTAGTTCTCATGATCCAGCTGGTGAACTCGCCTTCCAATTTTCTATCCAGAACAACCTTGAGCAGTTGGTGCAACTCCCTACCCGTATCCCTGACCGTCTTGGTGATGAACCCAACATTCTAGACCTTTTTCTAACTTCTAATCCTTCTCCTTATACTGTTAAACTCTTTCCTCCTCTGGGTTCATCCGATCACCTTCTTATCTCCGTATCTTGTCCTGTCTCTTCAAGTCTTCCGCAAGAACGGCCCCCGCCTTCGGCGAGGAGACGTTTCTGGCATTTCGGTGCCACTAACTGGTCTGACTTGCGGTCGTACTTTTCTGATTTTCCATGGAATGATTACTGTTTCCGTGGGAGGGGTCCATCGGAGTGCGCTGAGCGCATAACTGAGGTGATTCTCTCTGGCATGGAGGCGTACATTCCATATTCTTTCCCTTCCACTAAACCTAATAAACCTTGGTTTAACTCTGCTTGTTCTCGTGCTATCCGCCGCAGGGATGCTGCCTTCAGGGACTACCGTCGTCTTCAAACTCCAGAATCTCACGCATCTTATATTTCATCCCGGAATCGTGCAAAATCTATTCTTCGAGATACTAAAAACTCTTTTCTCCGTCGCAAATGCAATAATCTTTCTGGCTCCTCTTCCTCTCGCCCTTTCTAGCATTTTGCAAAAAATGTCAACTCTAACTTTGCTTCTTCCTCTTTCCCTCCTCTAGTATCTTCTGACGGTACAACTGCCGTTTTGCCTTCCTCTAAAGCTGAACTCTTTGCTCAAACTTTTGCCTTAAATTCAACCTTAGACGATTCCGGAGCTGTTCCTACTCCTTCAACCCCCTCTAACTCATTTATGCCTAAAATTGTAATTTCTTCTAAAGACGTCACTTCTGCTCTCTCTGAGCTTAACACTAAGAAGGCGTACGGTCCTGATGGTATCCCTCCTGTGGTTCTCAAAACTTGTGCTTCCGAGCTTGCACCATGCCTTGGTAAACTATTTCGTCTATGTCTTTCTACTTCAACCTTCCCTTCTTGCTGGAAACGTGCGCTCATTCAGCCTGTGCCGAAGAAAGGGGACCCCTCTCAGCCCTCTAACTATCGTCCTATTTCTTTAACCTCCGTTCTTTCTAAAGTTTTCGAATCTATCCTTAACAGGAAGATTTGGAAACATCTCAATTCTTCTAATCTTATCTCAGATCGCCAGTATGGCTTTCGAAAGAAACGCTCTCTACTGGTGATCTTCTTTCCCTTCTCTCTGACTCTTGGTCCTCCGCTCTTCGGCATTTCGGTGAATCTTTTGCTGTCGCGCTGGACATATCGAAAGCTTTCGATAGAGTCTGGCACAAAGCTTTGATTTCCAAACT
>SEYY01024762.1:52500-55566 GCA_009176605.1 Armadillidium nasatum | reverse complement strand
GCAATTTTGAAAAATTTATTTTCATGAAAGGGAATATGACCTTTTCAGAATGCAAGAGGAGAGCTACGAGGAGGAAGAGATCATAGATTGCTGAATAAATAATTATAAATTCTTTCTCATTTTTTGTTATATATTGCTTCTATCAAATAAAATTTAAAAAATTCTCTTTACATTTTTTTTTTTTTTTTTTTTTTTTTTTTTTTTTTTTTGCGCTTTAAAATTTTTTTTATTTGCGGACTAATTTTTGAAAATGCGCGCTTTTGCTTTGCAGACTAAGTTTTCAAATTTGCACTTTTGGTTTGCGCTCTAAGTTTAAATTTGAGCGCCCACCTCTGATATATATATATATATATATATATATATTATTATAATATATATATATATATATATATATATATATATATATATATATATATATATATATATATAATATATATATATATATATATATATATATATATATTCTCCGGTAAAAGGCGAGGGGCCTACCGAATTCTACCGGAGTTGGAAAAACTCTATCCTGGTCGATGAAGGCCGACAAGTCCAGATACATGGCGTTCGAAAGTATGCAACTTAAAGGAAGTTGGGAAAACAGACTAAGGTAAGGGAGTGTGTTACAGACTTTACCAGTAGAGTGTATGGATTGACCATAGCGGTTAAGTCTGGGGTCTGAAAGATAGACAGACAAAGGATGAGACTTATTGAAAGTCGCGTCGCATGATCTCTTCTCAATGGAGGAGGTATGTGACGAGAGAATTCAGAAGAGCTGTATCCATTGTAATAGCGATAGTATAGAGAAAGTGACGCACACTTCGACGGGTTGAAAGAGATCTGAGATAGTTAATAAGAGCAGGAGAGATGATGAGATGAAAAGCCCTAGACTCTACCTTCTCAAGGAGAGTTGTATAATGGAACCACCCCAGATGTGTAGCGCATACTACATACATGGGCGAACAACACCCCTATACAGAACAAGCAACTAGGGTGGAGTGAAGAAATACTGAAGGCACCTCAGATCCTCTAACCTAGTTTAGAATGAGGATAAATGTGATCTTTCCAAGAAAGATCACGTGAAAACAAACATCAGGAATATTAAAGAGAGATGAAGGTTTGAGTTTGGTGTTCTAAAAGAAGATATCATAGTTATGTAGAAGATTGTGTTGAGTAGAGGAAGGAATGAGTTTTTGAGGAATTGAAAAAACCATGTTTTTTCTGCCCAATTTGAAATAAGAGAAAGATCAGAGGTTAGTTACTCCAAGGCTACCCTTCTCAGTATTAACTACTGTTGGGAGGGGCGTTTTCAAACTGGAAGGAGTAATGAGGGTGGAGTCATCAGCATAGAGTGATAGGTGAAGTAATAAAAAAAGGTCATTAATGAAAAAAGAAAAAGAGTTGGAGTAGGATAGAACCCTGAGGAACATCACTATCAATAGGTTTAAGGAGAACGTTGGCGTCTACAACAGATGCTATAAAGACCGGAAAGGAATTTAGAGAAGATCACAGAGAGAGGATAGATACCGAAAGAGGGAAAGTTTAGAAAGAAAGTCCAGACTCTTTCGAAGGCTTTCGATATGTCCAGATAGCAAAAGATTCACCGAAATGCCGAAGAGCGGAGGACCAAGAGTCAGAGAGAAGGAAAAAAGGTCACTAGTAGAGTGATTCTTACGAAAGCCACACTGCCGATCAGATAAGATTAGAAGAGTTGAGATGTTTCCAAATCTTCCTGTTAAGGATAGATTCAAAACTTTAGAAAGAACGGAGGTCAAAGAAATGGGACGAAGTTGTTAGGATTCCGGTTTTAGAGGTATCCCCTTTCTTTGTCACTGGCTGAATGAGCACATTTCCAGCAAGAAGGGAAGGTCGAAGTAGAAAGAGAAAGAAAAAATAGTTTAACAAAGGCAGGGTAAAGCTCGGAACCCAAGTTTTAAGTAGGAATACCATCGAAACGTACGTTTTCTTAGTTAAGCTCAGAGAGAGCAAATGACGTCTTTAGAGAAATTATAATTTTAGACATAAATGAGTTTAGGGGTTGAATGAGGAGGTAGGAGCGAATAGTTCAGTTTTAGAAGAAGGTAAAACAGCAGAAGAGATACTAAAGAGGGAGAGGAAGAAGCAAAGTTAGAGTTGACGTTTTTTCTCAAAATTCCAAAAAAAGCATGAGGAAGAGGAACAAGAAAGATTACTATTTAGGAGAAATTTTGCACGATTCAGAGATGAAATGTAAGTTGCGTGAGTTTCTGGAGTTTAAAGACGAGTGTAATCCCTGAAGGCAGCATCCCTGCGGTGGATAGCGAGAACAAGTAGAGTTTAACCAAGGTTGGTTAGGTTTAGTAGAAGAAAAATAAAATAGAATGTACGTCTCCATGCCAGAGAGAATCATCTCGGTTATGCTTTCAGAACACTCCGAGGAACCCCTCACATGAAAGCAATAATCCTTCTACGGGAAATCAAAGAAGTACGACCGGAAATCCGGCCAGCTTGCGGCGCCAAAATACACAAACTTTTCTTTTCTGTGGAAGACCTGAAGAGATAGAAGAGGATACAGAGATAAGATGGTGATCGGAGGAACCAAGAGGAAGAAAGAGTTTAACAATATAAGGAGAAGGATTAGATGTTAGGAAAGGTCTAGAATGCTGGGTTCATCTCCAAACGATGAGAGGCACAAGTATCGAGCTGCACAAACTGCCCAAGGTCGTTTTGGATGAAAATGAAAGTCACGTTCACCAGCTGTATCATGAGAACTAGATGAAAGCCATTGGCGGTGGTGAATATTGAGATCACCTAATATGATAATTTCAGAGAAAAGAGAAGAAGATAGAATTTGCTCTGTTTTTGGAATTCATATAGTCAGTAAAATTAGAAGAAAAATAAACAGAACAAATGAATTTAGTAGTAAAATGGCAAGAGAGCCTAAGCCACAAGGTGGAAAATTCGGGAGACTCCATATTAGAGACTCGAGAACAAAAAGCATCGCTGCGCACGTATTAAAATGGGTTGAAAATTGAGGATAGAGACAGTAGGAGGAAACAGAAAAGGGTTTGCTATCAGAATGCTCAAACATCTGAG
>SEYY01024762.1:45000-47500 GCA_009176605.1 Armadillidium nasatum | reverse complement strand
ATATATAATAAATTATATATATTTTATATTATATATCAATATTTATAAATATTTAATAATTAATGAAAATTTTATTTAATTTTCTTAATTAAAAAATAAAATAACAAAAAAAAAATTTTTTTTTTTTTTTTTTTTTTTTTTTTTTTTTTTTTTTTTTTTTTTGGGGGGGGGGGTTTTAAAAAAAAAATCTTAAAGAAAAAAAACTTTTTAATAAAAAAAAAAAATTCCTTTAAAAACAGAGCATTATTTTTCCTTCTATCGGTTTTTAATTAAAATATTTAAGGTTTTGTATATGACAATGAACTTCTTCCAAATTTATTACTTGAGCTTGAAGAATATTTACTATAGGCTCCAAATATGAATTATATTTCGCTCATGATTATTATACAGATGAGAAATGTAGGACTTCCTGCTGCTGATGAAAGCTGACGTGCTGCAGTTCGTGTGGCTTTCTTTACATCTGAATCAGAAAAGGAGATTTTCTAATGATAAGTTTATTTGGCTAAAATTTTCAATAAATATCCTAATTGACTTATACTTGACAGACCATCGTGTTTCGCATAGCAATAGTATATTTGCTACCAAATTTCTGCATGACGTACTTTGGCGGAAAAATTTTATAACTTGATTTACAATTCCAATAGTGTTTCGAAATTCTGGAAGAGCATTAGATCATTAATTACTAAATTTAAACAATGGGAGCTACAATGAAAAAATTTGTCTTTAGGGTACTGATCTCTTATTAACTTTTGAACTCCATTTTCCTTGCCAGCCTTGGTGGAGCACCTATCAACCCCAAGTCCAATAGGCTTACTCACATTTAAATTTTTTTATTTCTCGTGTAGTAGATAATATAGCTCTATGCTATATCTTAGCCTTTGGGTTTTTCAAGAGTGATAAAGGCTAGAAATTCTTCACGTACATTGAGATCCATAACAACGAAGTGAGCTCCAATCGATAGCTGTTCTGTCACAGATATGTCTGCGTTTCACCTTCTCAGAGGGGCTCTAGTGTACCTTCGCCTCATACTGGAGTGTCTATGCTCCCACTACCTCTCCACCCCATTTCTTCACATGTTCCCACATATTTACAAGCACTTACTCTTACATTACATTTATAAAACAAAACAAAACAAACTGCCTCGGAGATGCTTCGAGGGGCGACAACCAAAGAATGTCCCTCATCTACCACTCACCCCATCAACACTTGCAAGTTGGTAGCCTCCGACGATGGGGATAGTGCCGCCATGACCCGGCGTCCGGCTTACCCATGTGTACGGTCTTCTGTTTTCATTAATTTCTTTAATATTCGCGGAATTTTTTCTAATTTCCCTTTTGTCGAACACTTCTTTCTTCTTGTTTCTAACCGAAACTCAGGTGTTTGAGGGTGCTGACAGCAAACCTTATTCTGTTACCTCTTACTGTCTCAGTCCTCAATTTTCAGTCAAAGTTGGTTGTTGCACATATGTGCGCAACGATGTTATTTGCTCTCTTGTCACTAATTTGGAGACTTCTGTATTCTCTACTTTATAGCTTAAGCTCTCTTGCAATTCTACTATTAAATTCATTTGTTCTGTCTATTCATCTTCTAATTCTACTGACTATAAAAAAAATTTCGATTATTACAACTCCAAAGTAGAGCACATTCTTTCTTCTTCTCCTTTCTCGGAAATCATCATTTTAGATTTCAATGTTCACCACAGCCAATGGCTTTCATCTAGTTCTCAAGATCCAGCTGGTGAACTCGCCTACGACTTTTCTATCTAGAACAACCTTGAGCAGTTAGTGCAATTCCCTACCCGTATCCCTGACCGTATTGGTGATGAACCCAACATATTTGATCTTTTCTTAACCTCTTATCCCTCTCCTTATACTGTTAAACTCTTTCCTCTTTTGGGTTCATTCGATCACCTTCTTATCTCTGTATCTTGTCCTGTCTCTTCAATTCTTCCGCAAGAACGGCCCCCGCCTTAGACGAGGAGATGCTTCTGGCATTTCGGTGCCACTAACTGATGTGACTTACGGTTGTACTTTTTTTATTTTTTATGGAATGATTGCTGTTTCCGTGGGTGGGGTACCTCGGAGTGTGCAGAGCGCATAATTGAGGTGATTCTCTCTGGCATGGAGGCGTACATTCCATATTCTTTCCCTTCTACTAAACCTAACAAACCTTGGTTTAAGTCTACTTGTTCTCGCGTTATCTGCCGCAGGTATTCTGCCTTCAGAAATTACCGTCTTCAAATTCCTGAAACTCATTCAACTTATATTTCATCCAGGAATCGTGCAAAATATATTCTTCGAGATACCAAAAACTCATTTCTCCCTTGAAAATGCAATAATCTTTCTGGTTCCTCTTCCTCTCGCCCTTTCTGACATTTGGCAAAAATGTCAACTCTAACTTTGCTTCTTTCTCTTTCCCTCCTTTAGTTTCTTCTGATGGCACAACTACCATTTTACCTTCTACTAAAGCTGAACTCTTCGCTTAAACTTTTGCTTCTGAC
>SEYY01024762.1:35000-40000 GCA_009176605.1 Armadillidium nasatum | reverse complement strand
ATATATGTATGTATCACTTGAAATAAATTGTTTTAAATTGTATTTTATATATTTTTGTATTATTTGCATACTTGAACTTGTTTAAAAATATTAAGTAAAATTGTGATGCTGAGCTGCGTTTAATTTCCCTATATATTATATATATAGACTTCTCACTATTTCATCTATACTTCTTCAATTATCTCTCCCAAAAATTATGGAATAGAAAAGAGAAAGGAACTCCTCAGGTTAAGAGCACAAAAGCAAGAAAGTCTCTCTCTCTCTCTTCTCTCTCTCTCTCTCTCTCTCTCTCTCTCTCTCTCTCTCTCTCTCTCTCTCTCTCTCTCTCTCTCTCTCTCTCTCTCTCTCTCTCTCTCTCTCTCTCTCTCTCTCTCTCTCTCTCTCTCTCTCTCTCTCTCTCTTATATATATTATTATATATATATATATATATATATATATATATATATATATATATATATATATATATATATATATATATATATAATTTTTTTTTTTTTTTTTTTTTTTTTTTTTTTTTTTTTTTTTTTTATATCGCCTCTGGTGGGCAAAGGCCAGAGGCCTACCAAAATTCCACCAGAGTTGGGGGGAAAGACGGAAGCCTGGTCAAACTAAAGGCCGACATGTCCCGATACACGACGTTTGAAGGTGTGTAAGTCATAGGAAGTTGGAAAAATAGAAGAAGGGAGTGTGTTCCAGACTTTACCAGTAGAGTACATGTAGGACAGAGCATAGCGGTTAAGCCTGGGGTAAGAGAGTTGGACAGAGAAAGGATGAGACTGTGTAGAAAGGCGATGTCGCACGAGCCCTTCTCAGAGGAGGAGGTATGCGACGAGAGAATTCAGAAGAGCAGTGTCCATTGTAATAGCGATAGTAAAGAGAGAGTGACGCAACAATTCGACGGGCAGAAAGAGATTGAAGAGAGTTAGTAAGAGCAGGAGAGTTGATGAGACGAAATGCCCTAGACTCCACCTTCTCTAGGAGAGCTGTATGTGTGGAACCAAATTCATAGATGTGCGAAGCATACTTCCATTACAGGGGCGAACAACACCCTATACAGAGCAAGCAACTGGGGTGGAGTGAAGAAATACTGAAGGCGCCTCAGAACACCCAACCTCTTAGAAGCTTGTTTAGAAAGAGAGGTAATGTGATCTTTCCAAGAAAGATCACGAGAAAAAGAAACACCGAGAATATTAAGAACAGATGAAGGTCTGAGTTGAGTGTTTTCGAAGAAGATATCATAGTTGTGTGGAAGATTGTGTCGAGTGGAGAGATGGAGGAATTGAGTTTTGGTGGCATTGAAAACAACCATGTTTTCTCTGCCCCAATTTAGAAATACGAGATAGATCAGAGGTCAGCTGCTCCAAGGCAACCCTCCTTGCGTCTAGTAACTGTTGTTGAGAGGGGCGCCTTTCAAATTGAAAAGAGTAATGAAGGGTGGAGTCATCAGCATAGGAGTGGATAGGAGATGAAGTAACAGAGAGAAGATCATTAATGAAATAGTAGAAAAAGTGTTGGGGATAGGACAGATCCTTGAGGAACACCACTGTTAATAGATTTAAAGGAAGAAGCGGTGGCCGTCTACAACAGCTGCTATAGAACGACCGGAAAGGAAATCAGAGAGAAAGTCACAGAGAGAAGGATAGATTCCGAAAGAGGGAAGTTTGGAAATCAAAGCTTTGTGCCAGACTCTATCGAAAGCTTTCGATATGTCTAGCGCAACAGCAAAAGATTCACCGAAATGCCGAAGAGCGGAGGACCAAGAGTCAGAGAGAAAGGAAAGGAGATCACCAGTAGAGCGTTTCTTACGAAAGCCATACTGGCGATCAGAGATAAGATTAGAAGAATTGAGATGTTTCCAAATCTTCCTGTTAAGGATAGATTCGAAAACTTTAGAAAGAACGGAGGTTAAAGAAATTGGACGATAGTTAGAGGGCTGAGAGGGGTCCCCCTTCTTCGGCACAGGCTGAATGAGCGCACGTTTCCAGCAAGAAGGGAAGGTTGAAGTAGAAAGACATAGACGAAATAGTTTACCAAGGCAGGGTGCAAGCTCGGAAGCACAAGTTTTGAGAACCACAGGAGGGATACCGTCAGGACATTACGCCTTCTTAGTGTTAAGCTCAGAGAGAGCAGAAATAACGTCTTTAGAAGAAATTATAATTTTAGGCATAAATGAGTTGGAGGGGGTTGGAGGAGAAGGAACAGCTCCGGAATCGTCTAAGGTTGAATTAGAAGCAAAAGTTTGAGCGAAGAGTTCAGCTTTAGAGGAAGGCAAAACGGCAGTTGTACCGTCAGAAGATACTAAAGGAGGGAAAGAGGAAGAAGCAAAGTTAGAGTTGACATTTTTTGCAAAATGCCAGAAAGGGCGTGAGGATGTAGAGCCAGAAAGATTGTTGCATTTTAAGCGGAGAAAGGAGTTTTTAGTATTACGGAGAATAGATTTTGCACGATTCCGGGATGAAATATAAGTTGCATGAGTTTCTGGAGTTTGAAAGACGACGGTAATCCCTGAAGGCAGCATCCCTGTGGCGAATAGCACGAGAACAAGCAGAGTTAAACCAAGGTTTGTTAGGTTTAGTAGAAGGGAAAGAATATGGAATGTACGCCTCCATGCCAGAGAGAATCACCTCGGTTATGCGCTCAGCACACTCAGAGGGACCTCTCCCACGGAAACAGTAATCATTCCATGGAAAATCAGAGAAGTACAACCGCAAGTCAGACCAGTTAGTGGCACCGAAATGCCAGAAACGTCTCCTCGCCGAAGGCGGGGGCCGTTTGGTGATGGTGAACATTGAAATCACCTAATATGATGATTTCGGAGAAGGGAGAAGAAGAAAGAATGTGTTCTATTTTGGAGTTAAGATAGTCGAAGAATTTTGGATAGTCTGTAGAGTTAGGAGATAAGTAGACAGAACAGATAAATTTAGTTGTAGAGTTGCAAGAAAGTTTAAGCCATAAGGTAGAGAATTCAGAAGACTCCAAATTAGAAACACTAGAACAGACAACATCGTTGCGCACATAAGCGCAACATCCGCCTTTGGATGAAAATTGAGAATAGAGACAGTAGGAGGAAACAGAGTAGGGCTTGCTGTCAGAGCACTCAGACACCTGAGTTTCAGTTAAGAATAAAAGATGAGGTCTAGAAGAAGAGAGGTGGTGTTCGACAAAGTGGAAATTAGTAAAGAGACCGCGAATGTTGCAGAAGTTTATGAAAAAAGAAGATCGTGCACCAGGGCAAGCCGGCATAGAGGTCTTGGTGGCACCAACCCCATCACCGGAGGCCACCAACTCCCAAGTGGTGATGGGGGAAGGAGTGGATGAGGGGCATTCTTTGGATGCCGCCCCTGGTAGCATCTCCGAGGCAGTTCTTCGTTTCGCCATTTTTCTTTTGCAAAATAAAGGTAATGTATGAGTAAGTGCTTGTAAATTTGTAGGAACGTGAGAAGGGAGTTAGGGGAAGGAGAAGTGGGAGCATAGACACTCCCATGTGGGACGAGGGTACACTAGAGACCCTCTGAGAAGGTGAAACGCGAAAAGGAGCGAACCAAAGGGCAACGGAGGGAAAGGGGAAGGTCTAGCCCACCCTATCACTCCGCGGTTAAGCCCAGTGGGGGGTACTTTCATCGCTTCGGATGGCGCTACATCCTCCCCCTATATATATATATATATATATATATATATATATATATATATATATATATATATATATATATATATATATATATAATATATATATATATATATATATATATATATATATATATATATTGATGAAATAGTGAAGAGTCTACTTCAACCAAAAACATCAGGGAAATTAAACGCAGGTCCACATCATAGTTTTACTACACATATTAAACTGGTTCTATAAAACAAAAAATACAAAAATATATAATACACAGTTTACAACCGTTTATTTTAAGTGATGTATTATATATGCTTAATAAACAATTCCTTACTTTCCTGTTAGTTTGAATAATAAAACTATTTTATTACCTTGACAATGTTTTTTTATTTCTATTTAATTTTATACTTTATGAATTTGTTCTTTCTCAACATTTATTAAAGATTTATAACAAATAACCTTCAATACTGATGAATTCGCCTGCCAATCTATGTACAGAAGAAGAACAAAATATAAAAGTTTAAGCTATAGGGCTATGGCTGGGAGGTGGTTATAACTTCTAACTGGTTTACTTGAAGAGGCTTAATCACTGCTTGGAGAATCTTTATAGTTTCTTATGTCCTTCCTTGTTCGTTTTTTACTTTATTAATTTTCTCGTGCTTATATTCTTCTTTTATATATCGTCCTTTGCTATTTAACAGATATGCTTTTTTGTTATTCCCATTTGCTAGCCCTTTTCTATTCTTTATCGCATGCGTTTTCACTTTTTTTCGTGTGGTATGTAGGAAATCTACAGCTGTTTGCCATGAATCTTTTTTATTTTACTATTTTAGTTCTAAAGTTAACTGCCTTTCACTTTTTATTTCAAAAATTGCAAAATTCAATCTACTTTAACATATTCTCCCTATTTGCTAAGAATTATAATTATTCTTATTATCCTTAAAATTTATTTGAGTTTACACATCTGTACCTTTTCCCAACAAAATAAGTTTTATTATTGGTCACCTAAGTACAGCTGTGTTTAAGTTAGTTTTTCCTTTATTTACTTTTATATCTGTTACTCTCACATTATCTATCTCATCTTTATAAACATTTTGAAATATATATACTAAGTCACCTTCTTTACATAATTTTTTTCTACTAGCCATTTATTACTCTTTTATTAATAAAGGTACATATTCTTCCAACCATATTTTCCATAAAAAATTTGCAAGATATTGAACTCGTTTCCATATTTTATATAAGTAACGATCTTTGTCCTGGAATAAACCTGGTGGAAATGTTATATTAATTACTTTTAAGAGTTAGTAAATGATTAGGTGTTAAAGTTTCTGTCATTTGGGTCGTTTGATACTTTTGTTAAATGCGATTGTTTATAA
>SEYY01024762.1:10000-32500 GCA_009176605.1 Armadillidium nasatum | reverse complement strand
TGATCTAAAATAATATTTAAAGAATTTTTTTATTAATTAAGCCAAAAAAAATTCGTTTCAAAATAAAAGACGATAGGACTCCTACAACCTTTCTAAATTCCAAAATATAAAATGATTTGAGAAATAATAAATGTAATCATTTACCATAATTGATTTCAGAGGAAAGAAAGAACTATGCTTTTGAAAAGAAAGAATGAATTGGTATTTTGGGGGAAAATTGATGTAACAAATGATAATAGGATCAACGATTTTTAGCTAGAATGCCAGCTAATGGTACATGATCATGACTGATTAGAATCGAAACAATAAGATAGACTACATTAATAAGCCCAAGTTAGGATTAAATGATTAAAAACTTAAGACGGAAAATATACAGACATTACTCTCTTAATGTTAGTTACATTTTAAGTTTTTATTTCTGGTCCATTTCTGTATTAAACCATGATTTTTTTCATACTTTTATTTATAATTTTTATTTTCCTTTTCACAGTTCGCGAGTGATTTGGTTTTGCAAACGTCGCTTCAGGTGAAGTTTTACAAGCCAGGAGACACTCAACACTGTGAATGGGGATCAACTTTTCACTGCGTAGAATACGACTGCGAACCTTTCCCTGAAAATGGTGTTATATCAATACTTAAAGAAACTTTTCGATAGGATATATATATATATATATATATATATATATATATATATATATATATATATATATATATATATATATATATATATATATATATATATATATATATATATATATATATATATATTACCCATACCTCTCCCAACTTCATTCATTTGTTGCCAAAAATTTAGTTGCGAAGAAACAAATTTTGATTCTACTAAAACATTATCCTCTACCCTTCAATCCTTACCATATATTTTTAGTTCTTTCCAATACAGTATTTGAGAGTCTTCCCTTCTATAATATTCATTAAACCTTTGTCTCTTATAGTCGTGAACCATGACTCAACTGCATGCATCAAAACGGTTGTGTTGCAATAATCCCAAAAATGTTTTTAAATATTTAGTTGAATAAAATTGTCTATCAGCGATAGTGCATAAAATGACTTACTATATAACAGTTATTTTACAATCCTTTTATTTATTTTTTATTTGTTTTTAAAGAAATATATATATATATATATATATATATATATATATATATATATATATATATATATATATATATATATATATATAATATATATATATATATATATATATATATATATATATATTAATATAGATAGTGTAAAAGAGTTTGAGGGATAAGAAATTTTAATGCTAACTTAAAATTTGACATGTCAAACTACAAGGTGCTTGAAAGTTATTTTACAATGAATTATTTTACAATCTTTTCATTTATTTTATTCATCTTAAAGATATATATATATATATATATATATATATATATATATATATATATATATATATATATATATATATATATATATATATATATATATATATATATATATATATATATATTTCACTTCTGGTGGGCAAAGTCCAGAGGTCTACCAAAATTTCACCAGAGTAAAGGAAAAGTCTGGAACCCAGTCAAATTAAAGGCCAATATGACCTGATACACGGAGTTTGAAGGTGTATAAGTCATAGGAAGTTGGGAAAATAGATGAAGGAAGTGTGTTCTAGACTTTACCAATTTAAGTTTGAGCATAGCGGTTAAGTCTGGGGTTGGAAAGTTGGATACAGAAAGAATGAGACTATGTAGAAAGACGAGTCGCACGAGCCCTTCTCAATGGAGGAAATATGCGATGAGAGGGTTCACAAGAGCAGTGTCTGTTGTAATAGCGATATTATAGAAAGAGTGACGAAACAATTCGATTGGAAGAAAGATAGAGGAAAAGATTACTGAGAGAAGGAAAGTTGATAAGGCGAAAAGCCCTATACTAGGAGTGCTGTATGAGTGGAATCACCCCAGATGTGTGACCTATACTCCATACAGGGGCGAACAACACCCCTATACAGAGCAAGCAACTGGGGTGGAGTAATGAAAAGCTATAGGCGCCTCAGAACACTCGACCTCTTAGAAACTTGTTTAGAAAGAGAAGTAATGTGATTTTTCGAAGAAAGCCATTGGCGGTGGTGAACATTGAAATCACCTAAAATGATGATTTCTGAGAAAGGAGAGGAAGAAAGAATGCGTTCTGTTTTGGAGTTAAGATAGTCGAAGAATTTTGGATAGTCTGTAGAGTTAAATGATAAGTAGACAGAACAAATGAATTTAGTTGTAGAGTTGCCAGAAAGTTTAAGCCTTAAAGTAGAGAATTCAGAAGACTCCAAATTAGAGAAACGTGCACAGACAACATCATTGCACACATATGCGCAACATCCGCCTTTGGCTGAAAATTGAGGATAAAGACAGTAGTAGGAAACAGGGTATGGTTTGCTGTCAGAGCACTCAGACACCTGACTTTCAGTTAAAAACAAGAGATGATGTCTAAAAGAAGAGAGGTGGTGTTCGACAAAGTGAAGATTAGACAAAAGACAGTGAATGATGCAGAAATTAATGGAAAAAGAAGACCGTGCACCAGAGCTAGTCGACAACAAGGTCTTGGTGGCACCAACCCCATCACCGGACACTACCAACTCCCAAGTGGTGATGGGGGAAAGAGTGGATAAGGGGCAATATTTGGAATTCGCCCCTCTTCGATTTTCCGAGGCAGGTTTATGTTTCGCCATTTTTGATTTATTAAATCGGTAATGCAAGTGTAAGCGCTTGTAAATTTGTATGATACATGTGAAGAAGGAGGAAAGGTGCGGGAGCATAGGAACTCCAATGTAACTCAAGGGTACACTAGAGACCTTCTGAGAAGTGAAACGCGTAAAGGACCGAACCAAATGGCAACGGAGTGAAGCGGAATGGTCTGGGCCACCATATTACCCCACATGTTAAGCCCAGTGAGGGATACTTTCATCGCTTCTGACTGCTCTGCGTCTTCACCAAAAGTATATTATATATATATATATATATATATATATATATATATATATATATATATATATATATATATATATATATATATATATATATATATATATATATATATATATATATATATATATATATATATATATATATATATATATATATATATATATATATATATATATATATATATATATATAATATATATATATATATATATATATATATATATATATATATATATATATATATATATATATATTATTATAATATATATTAAAATAAATATATATATTATATATATATATATATTAATATATATATATATATATATATATATATATATATATATATATATATATATATATATATATATATATATATATATATATATATATATATATATATATATATATATATATATATATATATATATATATATATATATATATATATATATATATATATATATAAAACTTCAAAAGAAGTTGGGCATGGATTATAACATTTTATTACTAAATTACAATTTTAGGCTTAAATTAGTTAGAAGTGGTTGAAGGAGTAGGAACAGCTCTGGAGTCGTCAAAAGTTGAAGCGGAGGCAAAAGTTTGAGCGAAGAGTTCAACTTTAGAGGAAGGCAAAACTGCAGTTGAACCGTCAGAAGATACTAGAGTAGGGAAAGAAGAAGAAGCAAACTCCCAAGTGGTGATGGGGGAAGAAGTGGATGAGGGGCTATATTTGGAATCCGCACCTCTTGGATTCTCCGAGGCAGATTTATGTTTCGCCATTTTTTATTTATTTAGTAGATAATGTAGGAAAATTTGTAGGACACATGTGAAGAAGGAGGAAGGGTGTGGGAGCATAGGCACTCCAATATGAGTCAAGGGTACACTATAGACCCTTTGAGAAGATGAAACTCGAAAAGGAACGAACCAAAGGGCAACGGAGTAAACGGAATGGTCTAGCCCACCCTTTCACTCCGCGTGCAAAGCCCAGTGGGGGATACTTCTATCGCCTCGGACTGCGCTGCGTCTTCACCAAAAGAGTTATATGTTATATATATATATATATATATATATATATATATATATATATATATATATATATATATATATATATATATATATATATATATATATATATATATATATATATAACTTCAAAAGAAGTTGGGAATGTATTATAACATTTTATACATCTGGAATCAGAAAGTTGAACAGAGAAAGGGTGCGGCTGTGTAGATAGGCGTGTCTCATGAGTCCTAATTGGAAAAAAATGCGAATGGAGAATTCAGTTGAGCTGTGTACATTGTAATAGCGATAGTATATAAAAATGAAGCAACAATTCGTTAGGGAGGAAAAGACTAGAGTGAAAGAAATTGTTGATAAGAAGAAAAGCTCTACACTCCACTTTTTCAAGGGTAGCTGTTTGAGAGTTGATGCACCCCAAATGTATGAAGCATATTCGATAAAGAGGCTAACACAACTCATATAAAGATAAAAGCAATTTAAATAGCGTGAAGATATACTGAAGATACTTCTGGACACCCAACTTCTTTGAAGCTTTTTTAGAAAGAGAAATTGTGTTTTCCTTCCAAGAAAGATCACAAGGAGGAAAAAGAAACTTTAAGAATTTTCAGAGTTGAGAATTGATTCACTCCAAAAAAAATGTGATGCTAGTTCCATAAAGAGAAAGAAAAAGCAACTGGAGTAGCAAAAAGAAATTTTGAAGGCACTTCAAAACACCCAAACTCTTTGAAGCTTGTTTAGAAAAAGAAATAGATAGTGTGATCCTTCCAAAAAATATCACTAGAGAAAAGAAACTTCAAGAAATTTAAGAAGAGGTGAAGATATGAGTCGTGTGTTTTCAATTATGTGGAAGATCATGTTGAGCAATAAAGATGAAAGAGCTAAGTTTTAGAGACATTAAAATAACCTTGTTTTGCCGACCTCAGGTATAAATTCGAGAAAGATTAGAGGTTAGTTGCTACAGTTGCTGTTGGTTGGGAATCTTCAAAAAATTGAGTGGATAGGCGATGAAGTAATAGAGAGATTTTCATTAATTTAAAGTAAAAAAAAAAAAAAGAGTTAAAGATAGGACAAAACCATGACGAATATCACAAATAATAGATTTAAAGAATAAATGATGGGCAGTCTACTACAGCAGCTGCTGTAGAACGACCGTAAATGACTTCGGGAAGGTTGCATAGAGAAGGATAGATGCCAAAAGAGGGAAGTTTAGAAATCAAAGCTTTGCCAGACTCTATCTCGCTTTCGATATGCTTAACTTCACAGCAAAGCCTTCACCAAAATATTAAAGAGGAAGTAACATACCTTGAGGTTATAATCACAGAAAGAGAAAGATCACAAGAACGTACATGGTTCCTTATTTAAGCCACACTGGAGATAAAAAAAAATGTCAGGATTCAAGCTCCGAAGGAAAAATTTTGAGAAGGACAAGTGGGATATCAACATGACCATCATTCTTCATTGTATTAAAAACTCAGATTGAAGAAATAACATCTTTAGAACAATGAGTTGACGGGGTTGGAGAAGAAGAAATAATCATCGAAATCGCCTAAGGTGAAACTAGAGGCAAAGGTTTGATCGAAGAGTTTAGCTTTAACAGAAGGTAAAACGGCAGTAATGCTGTCAGAAGATACTTGAAATAGGAAAATGGAAAATACAACGTCGCAGTTGACATTTTTTTTGTTAATTGTCAGAAAGTGCGTGAAGATCAGGGACCACAGCTTTTATTGCATTTCCTACGGAGAAAAAGAGTTTTCTGTGTCACATTGAACAGATTTCCACGATTATGGAATAATATATACAGTAATTGCAGAGGTTTTTGGAGTTCAAGGATGATGGCAATTCCTGAAGGCAGATTACGTGCGGTTAACATTTGCACCAAATGATAGAGGTTATTTTAGATAAAGAAATGGCAGGTTAATTCACCAGTTTATCTTGAGAATTGGAGGAAAGCCATTAGTGGTGGTGGACATTGAAATCACCAATTATGATGTTTTCAGGAAAAAGAGAAAACGAGAGAAAATGTTATAAATTGGAGTTTAAGTTGTCTAAGAATTTACGATAATCAGTTGATTTTCGAGACAAGTATACAGAAAAGACGAATTTAATAATAGATTAATTAGTCACAAGGTGGAAGATTGAAGATACCACAAATTAGTAACAAAAGTAAAAACAAAACCGATGCGCAATTTTTTTTTTTTAAATTGTGGAAAGAGGCATTAAGAAGGAACAGATTAGAGTTTGCTATCAGAACGCTCTCAAACATTTGGTTTCTATTAAGGATAAACGGCGAGGTTTAAAGGAGGAAAGACTATGTTCAACCAAATATAATGTAGAATAAAAACCACGAAAGTTTCAGAAACTAACAACTAAATAAGACTTCACCAGATCGATAGTTTTGTGACGAGACCAACTCCACCACCAGAGACTGTCAACAAAAAATGGTGAATGGGAAGGGGTGGTTGAGGAGCTATTATTGGAAGCCTCTTCTCATGCTCCTCCGCGACTATGCTTGCTTGAGCTATTTTTAATTTAATTTGTCTTTAAAAAAAAAGTGTGAATTTTAATTGAATTCCAGTGGATAAATAATTCGAAGAAACATATAGGCACTTCTGTGAAAGAAGAATGAAATTTCGTGGCTAATGGTTTAGTTAATTGGATGTTAATTAACTAACACCTTATATTGTCAGTGAGGAGTAATTTCATATTACTTTGTATAATATATATTATTACTTTGGTGCTATATATATATATATATATATATATATATATATATATATATATATATATATATATATATATATATATATATATATATATATATATATATGTATATATGTATGTATATATATATATATATGCACGAAATAAATGGCTAAAAACAGCAAACACCATAAATAAATTTACTCTATAAACACCCTAACTTCGACCTAAGAACCAAAAAATTAGTACTTTAAAACGATAAGAACATAAAAAGATAAAAAGAATAACAAATAACTAAAACTTATTAAGTATATTAAAAACAAAGTTTTCGACCTCAACACCCGGTGATCTTTATTCAAGGTATTTGTGGGAGTGAAGAAAAAGGAAAACTAAAACATCTACTCCAAGACGAAGACTTAAACAATCAAATTTTGTTGGTTCAGAATTATGTACAAAAATTAGCATGAAAATGTTTTTTCCAAAATATTTTTGTAAAACTTCTCATCTTTTATTAAATTATTTAAAATATCATCAATTTTCACTTCACCAGGGGACCGAATAAAATTATTAGTATTTTTATTGATGAAAGATTCTAAAAATTTTCTATTATAATTATTTTGGTAAGAAAATAGCAACTTTACCAAACTCATATCGATTTTGTGATTTTTTCATCAACTATGCTGATGCAACACAGAGTTACGATCACCACACCTCAGAATAAAGTCATGTTGATAAATACTTCTTTTAAAATCATTAGTTTCTTCATAGTACCTTCCATCAGAAAAATGTGATTTAGATATAAATTTTCTTTTAAAATATTAGAAACAGATTGTACAAACGATACTCTGTTTGAGAAAAGTCTTTTAATTATGGAATTACCATGAAAATGGAATGATAATTCTTTCATTATAAGGTTTCTTTTTCTTAACATTACTCCCTACACCATATATTTTCTTCTTAGCTTTATAAAAAAAAGCTTTATTTATAACGCTATCCGGATAGAAAAGGGATCTGAAAGTTTTTCTTATGAAATTTAGTTCATCCAAAAGAGAGGAAGGGGAACAGATTTTTAATGCTCTGATATATTGTGATGCAACAATGCCCATTTTTGTATGAAAAGAATACCAATGTATATATGAGTTTGAAGAGGTGGTCTTTCTAAAAACAGAAAAAAACAGGGCTATATTTAACATTATTTACATCAATAAGGATGTCTAAAGAAGATGTACAGTAACATTTAACCAGTTTAGATATAGTACTATTATTCTTTATGATATCTCAAAATGACAATGGTATTAATCTTACCATAGAAACCATTAAAACCGTTGTTTTCCTCATGTATCATTTTCTCAACATTTCAAACAGCGAAACCTAATATATAACGTTCCATATAACCGTAGTACTGTAAGTGTTTGTATAATTATCTTTCTTTAATAAAGTAAGCTGCAGCACAAACATTATACTAATCTTCTATTTTTACAGATGATATGGATGGAACCTTTAACTACATATTCATAACTAGTACATAATTCACAGGACGACCATAATCACTTTTCCCTTTTAATATTTTTCAAACTTTATATGCCAGTGTTATTGGTACTCACTCAGGTTCTCTTACTCTTTTCAACTATGCCTCCAATTTTCATGAAGGTTCACTCTTTTTAGCTATTATAGCAAGTTAACTTTATCATGACTTAACGAAAATATTGTTTTCAGTGCCTACATATCATTTTCAAGCTAACCAAAATTAACCTAACTCTATGACTACCGAAACTCCCAATCTATTTCCATCTTATAGGTGATTACCTCGCAATAGTTAACTCTCTTCAAACCTTACGGTGTTGAACTATGAATGGCTAATAACTTACGCTATATGCACACTCTAACATATCAAAGACTGTTAACCTATCAAAAATATGTAACTTAGTTCAATATACATTACACAGGCATCATTACTATGTTAACACTCTTCTAGACAAAATTAGCCTATCTCTCAGTTATACCCTAGCTCAAAATGAATTGTTTATACTCATTGTTCAAGCTGATAAATAAATCCTGCAGTCTAATAACATCTTTTACACACATACACACATAATTACATAGATACATACACACATACATATATGCATACGTTCGCAAGAACACGGAGTCTCACACACTCACACACGTTCCATATACACATTAACAAAAACATGTACCAAGTAACATTCTAAACTTTTCCGTTTCAAATATACTAATTATTCAGTTGAAAATGATATATAGACATTGAAGTCATGATAAAGTTAAACCATATAATGCTAGATTGTGGGAACCTTCAAAAAATAATGTTTTCAGTGTCTACATATCATATTGTTAAAAATACTTAAAATAGTTAATGACGCTAAAAATTCAAATGGTAACAGAAAAAACATGAAAATAACTGCATTTTCATGTTTAATATGAAATATTTGCATCGTATTTGGATGTTAAACAATGATGGTTAAGCGAGTCTATGTATGGATGGCAAAATTTGTTTGGTGTGAATTTATTGTTTGGTCAGGTTGAGTAAAGATAGGAATGGTATGATTAAGTTATATTAGAGAAATCCGTTGTTGTTATTTTGATATCACTCAATAATAATAATAATAATAATAATAATAATAATAATAATAATAATAATAATAATAATAATATTATCAACCATGTCAATGTAACTGTGGAAGATTGTTAAGAGACTTATTGGCAGAGTTATACTTTCATTTTATAGAAAGATGAGATTACACCACAAAATAGGTAAAAGTTAGGTTATGTTAACTTGGAAATGTTAAAATAAAGATGGGTGATTAGGCTTCGTTAGGGTTGGTGAGGAGAATTCTAAGGGTAAAACATCGTAGAAAGATTAATTAATATAAGAAACTATATTTGTGAATATCCTAAAATAATTTTTTCATTGATAAATGATAGTATAGAAGTCCTGGTGGTGCTCATCGAAAACAAATCCTAAAATATAACCCTTGTGGGGTTTAATAGGTACCCAAATGCTTCAAAAACAGAATTTATAAATTCCCTGGAATCTATAATTCAAACACACTTGCGCAACACAAGGACGATAATTGCAGGCGATTTCAACATTGATCTATGTAATCACAACCCCTCCCCAGGCAATAACTCACTTTCTAACGCAATGATGTCAACGGTCTTATCAACTATATAGCAATACCTACTCGCCCTATTAACACTGAGGACAGAAACCCCACTTTACTGGATCACATTCGGGTAATTTAAAGTGATATATCAAATCTTTTTCAATTTAGAGGGATATTTCAAAAGATTATCCATGTTTTGTAAAATTTATTGTTAATAAAACGCGATCCCGCACTATCGTTAAATATAGAGTAGATAATGAGAATTATAGAAGAGTGTTTGTAGATGGTAAACAAAATTGACTTTTCATTCATTCAGAATGAACAAATTTGCAAACTTCAACATTTTATTAAACTAATTAACTATGCGTTACAACTATTCCTTCCCAATAAAAACTAAACAATTGGGACCAAAAAGAATTCAAAATCCTTGGATGACTCCTGGCTTAAAATATTCGATAAATCAGAAACATAAACTTTACCGCAATTTGAAAGATGGAATTATTCCATTTCAATTATATATGAACTTTGATAAGCAATTAAAAATTGTCCTAAAGAAAGCGAAAAAGAAATACTACGTAAACAAATTCAATGACGTCCATAATGATCCTAAAAAAAAACATGGGGCCTAATAAACAGCTTAATTAACAAAAATAAATTAAGAATCTATAATATAAAAGAACTAATTACGAATGGAAAAATAATAACCAAACAAAAGAAAATTGCCGATGAACTCAATAATCACTTCATAAATATTGGAAAACAAAACGTGGCTAACAGGCTTCACAACCAAACCGCTTTCGAAACCTAACTGAGACATTGCGGTTCGTGCTTTTCCTTTAAGGATATCTCGAACACAAAAGTTAAAACGGTAATTGCTGGTATAAAAAATAAAACGTGACATTCAAACCATTTTCAATAACATACTCAAACTAATTGCCGACATAATTTCTTTCCCATTAAAAGATGTCTTTAATGGTTCTTTTCACACGGGTATATTCCCACATGTGTTTAAGCTCACAAGAATTACACCGATTCACAAAAATGGTGATAAATCAATTCCACTGAATTATAGACCGATTTCAATTACATATATTATTTGTAAAAAATTTGAGAAATTAATACTAATGCAACTAACTGAATACCTTAGTTCACATAATCTCCTTAATAACTATCAATCTGGTATCCGTATAGGAAGATCGACATCTAATGCTCTCATGTGCCTGGCTGAAAAAAATATATGAAAATATCGTACGGAAAGATTCATTGTGCTTTTATAACTGGATTTAACAAAAGCATTTAATTTAATTGATCATGATATTTTTTTAAAATAAATATGATGGGCATTGAAGAATACTCATTGCAATGGTTTAAATCTTATCTAACTAGAAGACCTCAGTATGTAAAATTGGGGGACATTCATTCTTATACATCCCTAGTATCCCCTGGCGTTCCTCATGGGTCTATTTTGTGGCCATTATTGTTCACCCTATATACGAACGATTTATTCAACTCGCATGACTCTTTTTTTTCTATCTCTTTTGCTGACGATATATTGATATTAATAAACGATAAAAATTCTGACACACTTTCAGATAAAGTGTGCTTGCTTTAAATAAAATAATGACTTGGATAATTTCTAATAAACTTTCATTAAATGTACAAAAAACATCATATCTTATTATCAGCAATAAAAGTATAAATGAAGATTATAAAATTAACTTAAACGAAGTGAAATTACAAAGTCTTTCAAATGCAAAAACACTGGGGGTAATATTTGACGACAAATTAACATTTAAAGAACATAAATCAACTAGTAAATAAATTAGCGAAATATATGTTTATTTTAGTCAAGCTAGTCAAATTTATCCCCTAATAAATTTTTAAAAAGATATTTTACCCACAGGTACACTCACAGTTGTTGTACTACCTGCCAATCTATGGTGTTGCTAGAAACTCTGTTAGCAACCTGTTATTACTATTATGCCAAAACGCTTCATTCGTCTACTAAGTGCTAGCCTCCTCTATGGCCATACCCAGCCATTGTTTAAAATACTTAAAATCTTACAGTTTCACCACTTTCTAAAACTTTCTCTCCTAAAAGAACAACACAAAATAATTAATAATAACGCCTGCAATTTCTATATAACTAGCTTTCATAACAGTCAGATTCGAAGAGATATTAATTAATCTGCAAAATAACTTGCATATAAACACTCCATTCTACAGATTAGAAAATGCCAGAGAAGTTGTTACCTATAAGTTGACAAAACTTTTTAACGATCTACCAATAGATAAAAAATAAAAAAAATCTTTGAAAGCTTTTACGCACAATATCAAAAAGTATTTTCTTAACCAGTACTAATTTTCTTTTTTTCGCATTTTATTATTAGTTATTACTACTATTATTATTATTATTATTATTATTATTATTATTATTATTATTATTATTATTATTATTATTATTATTATTATTATTATTATTATTATTATTATTATTATTATTATTATTATTATTATTATTATTATTATTATTATTATTATTATTATTATTATTATTATTATTATTATTATTATTATTATTATTATTATTATTATTATTATTATTATTATTATTATTAAAATCGATAATATTACTAATTCTGCCATTTCCTATTCATTTTATTCTTCTTTCCTTCTTAGTTAATTTGGCTACTCTACTTTTTCAGCATCAGGCCTGAAATTTTGAAATAATTTTTTTTCCTTTTCTTTGAGAAAGCGGTAACTACAAAACACACACACATACTGTGAATAACCAAAAGAATAAGCCCTAAGGAAAGCATCGTGATTTTTACTTTAGGCATTTTATAACCATTTCAATAAATGTTTTTGTATCTCTTATTATTAGTATTATTATTATTAATGTTTTGTTACTTATATAAATGTTATTATTACTGGATATTACTGATATTATTGTATTAGTATTAGTATTATTAGTTTTATTATTATTCTAATGTTATGGTTACTTCTGTAAAGCACCTGATAATACACTATAGCAGAAAAAGTGTTTCGTAATTATTACTAACACTACAGAAAATGATATTATGCTACACCTTTTATTTTTATTATTACTATATCATCAATTATTATTATTATTATTATTATTATTATTATTATTATTATTATTATTATTATTATTATTATTATCATTATTTTTATTGTTCTTATACCTGGCATTGTCTTTACTATTTTTTTTATAATTCTATTTATACTTTTAAATTATTGCTGTAATTGAAGGTAGCTTTGGAACGAGTACTATAAGCCTTATTACTGTTGCTATTACAATTTTTATTATTATTATCAATTGTTATTATTATTATAGTTGTTAATATTATTAGTACTTCCTTACCATAATTTTTATGATTATTGTTATATTATTGCGATCATTATTATATTTGTGAATATCTTCTTCTTCTTCTTCTTATTCTTTCTCTCATCATTAGTATTATTATTATTATTCATATTATTATTACTATTATTTATTATTACTTATTGTAATTAATACTATTATTAATATTGTTATTATTATTATTGATTCACCTATTAACTCTATAATACTATTATTATTATTATCACTATTACTATTATTATTACTATTATTATTATTATTATTATTATTATTATTATTATTATTATTATTATTATTATTATTATTATTATTATTATTATTATTATTATTATTATTATTTTTATTATTATTGTTTTTATTAGATACCATCATTAATATTACTTCCAGCTTTTGCGACAATACTCAGCAAGGATGACATTCTTTTGTTAGAATTAGTATTGCTATTATTATTTTCACTATTATCAATTTTATAAAATATTTGTATTTTAATTAGTGTTATCTTTATCGCTCATTTTGTTATATGCACCATTTTAGTATTTACTTTTTAAAAATAAAATTTAAAAAAATTTAATTACTTATTTAACTACTAGACTTTGGAGATCAATGGAAACCAATGTATATCCCCTTAGAAGTCCATTTTCATAGAACTGTACAGTCACTTCATTACTATTATTATTAGTAGAGTTAGTAGTATAGGGCCTATTAAATATTTTAATTTATAATGTACATTCACTGAATAAAAAATTTATGATTATGATTATGATTTTGGTCTAATTATGCCTAAATATCTATAATATGTATGAATTTACGCTTCATTTCATATAATTCACTGTCGAAATTGGTGGAGAGTTAGTAAAATCATATCTTTTCAACGTGATATATGCTCGTGTTCACTGTATTACTTTGTATATAATGATAAATTTCATTAGGTATTTGACCGTTGAAAATGCTTAAAATAGTTAATGATGATAAAAATATATATCGGAACAAAGAACATGAAAATAACTGTGTTTTCATTTTTATTATGAAATATTTTCTTCATATTCGAATGTTAAGTAATGTTTGGTTAGCGGAGGTTATATCAGGAACGCCTAATATGTTAGGTGTGTATCTAATAGCGATTCAGGTAAAGAATGGTTAGGAATGGAATTATTAGTTTATATTAGTGAAACCCATCATTGTTATTTAATATCGTGAAATAATAATAATAATTATATTCTCAACTATATAAAATGCACATGTAGAATGTTGTTGAAGTAATCTTAATTTCTGAGGTACAGTCTAATTTTAAAGAAAGATAAAGTTACAAGAAGAAATAGGTCAAGGTTAGGTTATGTTAACATGAAAATGTTGGAAAATATGGGTGGTTAAAGCTTGGTTAGAGTAAGTGAATAGATTGTTAAGGGTAAAATATCATAGAAAAATTATTATTTTGGTCTATTCACACCTATATATCTATAATATACACGTATTTACGTCTCATTGGTATGACGTTTTAGTCCAAATGTGTGCTTATTCATATGTTACACGATGTAATTGACATGAAAATCTCTGTTAGGCATAAAACGTACTCATTTCATGTCTAAATATATGATTGTGAGCAATTGGTTTAGGATATAGTCATACGAATAGTTTATAAAGTTTAGAAAGTCTGAAAGTGTACATGTTTGAGTATGCTTTCGTTAATTGTTTGTTTTCTCTGAAGATACTTTACATTAGGGAATATGTACTTAGCATATTATATCAGAGGTTTGTAGAAAAAAATGCTATAAATCTTGAAGAGATGGTGCTTATAAAGGGTAATTCACATATTTTGTAGCAGAGTATTTGTCTATGTAGCTATGTATAGGTGTGTATGGACCAGCTTATGTAACGAATATGGCAATTAAGAACTTTCATGGTTCAGTCGATAAATGTGTTTTTGGTATTTTTATTGTATTAGTAAATACATGGTAATGGAAAATTATATTAAAAGTGAAATATATTTTAAAATATATTTTAAGAAACAAATAAATTTAAGTAAAATGCAAAAAGTAATATGTAATGTTAACTATTTTGTAAAAATAAAGTAAATGTATATTCACATTGAAATATTTTATGAAACATACTTTTCAAAGATTTTTTAAAAAAAGAAATAAAAAGAAAACAATTTTTAGAAAATAATGTTAATAAAATAAAGATAGCAAAGGAGAAGGAGGACCTTGATATTGAACTACAATGTGTAAAAGTAAAAAGTGAGACCAAGTATAAATATCTTGTTGGTGTGAGGGTGAACAGTGGCGATGGAAAGCTGGGCTGGACAGAGGAGAGAAAAGGTAAATTCTCGAAAAGGGTAGGGCAATTGTACCCTCTTCTGAAAAACAGACGTGCCAAGAAAGGTCAAAGTTTTATTTTGAGGCCGGTATTAATGCACGGTTCTGAAGCTTGAATTCTCACCACAAGAACGAGAGGAAGGGTGATAGTGGCGGAGATGGGGGTTTTGAGGCTTATCATGGGTTCACAAGACGAGAGTGCCGGAGGAATGAAGACATAAGACAGGGGTTAGGGGGTAAATCAATTGAGGAGTTGGTGGAGGGCAGCAGCTCAGATGGTATGGGCATGTTCGAAAAAAGGACGGAAATCGCTACCCAGCAAAAAAGATGCAACAAATGATATCCACAAGGAAGAGGTGAAGGGATGGTACTGCTGAGACGATGGAGAGGAGGGGGAGAACACTCCAGGAGATCGAAGATGTGGCTCTTTACTGATATAGACTGGTCTGGAGAGGCTTCGCAAATAACGTGGTCCCGGTTTGTTATTATACTGATTCGTGTTCGTAGAGACAGCTTACCGGAAAGTTCGCGTGGTGTTTTGCGAGTAGCAGTAACCATGGGCTACGAGTTACATTATGATCTGACTAACATGATAATGTGTTACGGTGACGCTAGGAGAAATGGACGATAGGCTCGCCGCATCTACAAGCAATGTTATTTTGACAGGAGATATCCACACTACAGTTCCTTTGCTGCAATATATCGCCGCCTAGGGGAAAGGAGCAAACTTCGCCCTCAGCATGTCAATGGTTGAAGGTGTGTTGTGAGTACACCGGTCTTTGAGGATGATGTGTTTTAGATATTCAGTGAGGCCCCGTCATCCAGTACGCGTCTCGTGGCGCATACCATGGGCGTAAGTCACCAGTCCATATGGAAGGTTCAGCGGGAATACAACCTACATGTGTACCATCTTCAGAGGACTCAGTCCCTGGGACCAGGCGATTATGCACCTCAAATGCAATTTGTTCTGTGGTTCCATCATCGCTGTGAAAATGATACTGCCTTTTCTACTCATATGTTTTTCACAGATGAAGCCTACTTTTCTTGTGACGGTTATATTAATAGTTGGGACTTTGCGCTTACATGCGGTTGCTGTTCGAGATCTCCAACTGTTTTCCGCAAGCATCTGGGCTGGAAAAGTTGGCCGACTTTTTCTGGAACCTGTAATTCTTCCAGCAAAGTTAACGGTAGCTGCGAACCTACAATTTCTGCAGACCATACTTCCTGACCTTCTGGACAACCTACCGCTTGCAGTGAGCCAACAGTTCTAGTTCCAGCATGATATCGCCCTAACACAATTTTGTATTGATGCGCTGGCGCAGCTAACCATCGACAGTAGGGAACATTGGATTGAACGTGCAGGACCTGTTGCGTGGTCGTTCAATTTTATCATTGGGGATATCGATACCCCAGTACCATACTGTAACAAGTCAAAATTTAGAGTTTTGAGATAATTACATTTTAAAAATTCTGTTAACATAAGAATACCAATAGTCTAATTATTCTTGATTTTAATTACTGGTTGTTTTTCAAAGTTTGAGTTGTTTCTCTATAGCATCGAGTAGATACAGTTCTACACTACCATTAGCCGTACATAACTAAAAATTTACATTTTTTTACTTGTTACGGTGTGGTTCTGAGGTATCGATATGTCAAAGGTATGATAAATAAAACTCCAGTTACATCCAGAGTTCTGTTGATTGCCTGTAACAATGATGCGTTTCACCACATCATCCAGAATTCTGCCATCCTCGCCAGAGTTTTACGGTCGTTGCTGCCACGATGTCAGACATGAAATGAGCTTCAGGTCAGACTGTTTGAACACACTTTACATGTATATGTAATGAATTACATGCCTTCCAATAAAATTTATTGTGTATAACTGTTTCTATTTTATTTCCTAACTGTACGAGTGAGCACAAGGACCCATGCTCATAACTCGAGACGACGAATTGGAGGATATATGTATGATAATAAGAAATGTTCCTTTCTGTATGAACTTTCGATATTACAAGTTTGTCGGTGAGATCATGTAATACAGTGTAAAGTGTGTGTACATGTGTGTGTGTGTGTGTGTCTCTATGAATGTATGCCGAAGGCAGAGCTCCAGTTCCCATGGAGGTTTTATAAATATCGTTATATTATAAATATGTGCTGTACCTATTTTTAACATGATGTGAAAAATAATGCTAACTACATCAGTGTTTTATATATTTTTACTTGGAACTCTTATCTATATCTCTAGCAAACTTCATTCTGATTTTTGTTGATTTAATAATTTTATGAAACTTTTCAGCCACCATCAACAAAAAATAAAATATAAGTTTTCTGACATATGTAAGAACAGAGATCAAAAAAGTTCTAAGCATTTCTTGTAATATTTTCTCTTTGCTAATGAATAATTAGGAAAATAATTGCTGCTGATAAAATAATCTATGTATTTTTCAAAGTAATAACTTTGTTTTTTTGCTTTTTGCTTTAAAATTTTTTTTTTTGCATTTTTCTTGATGATGTTAATGCTTTGGGAAGTATTCGAATTTCACAATACAATGTGATATTTTATTTTATTTGAAAACTTTTTACACGAAAATTTAATGAACACAAAAGCAATACCCAATAGCTACCTTTTTAAAGTAAGTAAGAAAGAACTTCGTTTTGAAACAAACAAAATACGCCCTTATCGACATCATAATGAATGAAGAAAGAAATATCTGCAATTTCCTTTGCTTTCAGAAATGCAATAAAGGGACTATTTTAGAGTTGTTTTTCTCCCTTCCATTAAATTTTTTTTCCAGTTGAACCAAATTTTACAGCAATACTACTTCGTATTCTCAGACAAACTGGCCCATTTAAAAGGAATAGTACTAATAAATTAAAAACAAATTTAAAAATAAAATTGATAAATTAAACATGAAATTAATCAATTTTATGAAAGTTTTATAGGACCAAGTCTTTGCCTGTTAAAAAATTTAACTTTTTAAATACAAACACATCTTTACATAGAGCCTTGATAAATACTTCTAAAAAAGCATTTCCTCTCATCGTAAATTTTCTTTAAATTCCCCCTTATGAAAAACTTAATAAATAACTTTGCAAAGTTTTAGTTTTCTGAAAATATATTCCGTTATTCAAGGAGAGTATATATATATATATATATATATATATATATATATATATATATATATATATATATATATATATATATATATATATATATATATATATATATATATATATATATATATATATATATATATATTAAACCATTTCGTCTTTGTCTCTATGCTTCAACCTTCCCTTCTTGCTTGAAACGAACGCTCATTCAGCCTGTGCCGAAGAAGGGAGATCCCACTCAACCCTCCAACTACCTTCCTATTTTTTTGACCTCCGTTCTCTTTAAAGTTTTCGAATCTATCTTTAACAGGAAGATTTGGAAAAACCTCAATTCTTCCAATCTTATCTCTGATGGCCAGTTTGGCTTTCGTAAGAAACGATCTACTGGTGATCTTCTTTCCCTTCTCTCTGACTCATGGTCGTCCGCTCTTCGGCATTTCGGTGAATCTTTTGCTGTGGCGCTGGACATATTGAAAGCTTTCGATAGAGTCTGGCACAAAGCTTTGATTTCTAAACTTCCCTCTTTCGGTATCTATCCTTTTCTCTGTGATCTTCTCACTAATTTCCTTTCCGGTCGTTGTATAGCAGCTGTTGTAGACGGCCACCGTTCTTCCTTTAAATTTATTAATAGTGGTGTTCCTCAGGGTTCTGTCCTATCCCCAAAACTTTTCCTAATTTTCATTAATGATCTTCTTTCTATCACTTCATCTTCTACCCACTCCTAGTAAATATTGAATAATTATGTTAAATAATGAATAATAAATAATGAATAATTATGTTAAATAATGAATAATAAATAATGAATAATTATGTTAATATTCATACAAATAACTTTATTATAAAAAAATACATTGAAATTGAATTTATGATAACAATTTTCATTAATGACCTTCTCTCTATTACCTCATCTCCTATCGACTCCTATGTTGATGACTCCACCCTTCATTACTCCTTCCAATTTGAAAAGCGCCCCACCCAACAGCAGTTTTAGACTCGAGAAGGGTAGCCTTGGAGCAACTAACCTCTGATCTTTTACGCATTTCAAATTGGGGCAGAGAAAACATGGTTGTTTTCAATGCTTCAAAAACTCAGTTCCTCCATCTCTACACTCAACTCAATCTTCCACACAACTATGATGTCTTCTCCGAAAACACACAACTCAAACCTTCATCTGTTCTTAATATTCTTGGCGTATCCTTTTCTTGTGATCTTTCTTCGAAAGGTCACATCACTTCTTTTTCTAAACAAACTTTTAAGAGATTGGGTGCTTTGAGGCGCCTTCAGAATTACTTCACGCCACCCCAGCTGCTTGCTCTGTATAGGGGTATTTTTCGCCCTTGTATAGAGTATGCGTCGCACATCTGGGGAGGTTCCTCTCATACAGCTCTCCTTGAGAAGTTGGAGTCTAGGGCTTTTCATCTCATCAATTCTGCCGCTCTTACTTACTCTCTCCAATCTCTTTCTGCCCGTCAAATTGTTTCGTCACTCTCTCTTTACGATCGCTATTACAACGGACACTGCTCTTCTAAACGATCTCGTTGCATACCTCCTCCATTGAAAAGAGCTTGTGCAACACGCCTTTCTACACAGTCTCGTCCTTTCTCTGTCCAACTCTTAAACCCCATACTTAACAGCTATGTTCAGTCTTACATATACTCTACTGGTAAAGTCTGGAACACACTCCCTTTATCAGTTTTCCCAACTTCCTTTGACTTGCATATTCTCAAACTCGTGTATCTGGAGGGTGTGGGCCTCCTTCTATCAGGATAGAATTTTTCAAACTACGGTGGAATTTAGTAGGTCTCTGGCCTTTGCCCACCGGAGTATATATATATATATATATATATATATATATATATATATATATATATATATATATATATATATATATATATATATATATATATATACAGTGGCGGCTCGTCTATATGGGCTCCAGGGCTGCAGCCCCTCCAAATTAAAAATACCAGGCGTAGGATGTTTATATAAAAATGAAATTTTTGTCACAGAAAAGTGATTTAAATTCATTTTTTAACAACTTAATACATAAAAAGTATAAATCAATAAAGAAAATAAGAATTAAATGCGTTTTGCAACTGCAAATTTGTAGGTACGATATTTTTTTTGACACATTGCAATTATGAAAAATATGGGCTCTAAAATCAGAGTCCTCAATAAAGGCCAAAGTATTGGTTCTTAAATAATAAGACAGATATAGCAACTTATAAAAAAAAGTATGCCAAATTTGAATAGCAGTTTTTATGAAGTTGCTAGTCTGTCTTTTGACAGTTTTTGGCAACTTGGACATTAGTTTCTAATGTTTAAAAAATGTGAAGTTCCTAGTTTTGTCCTTTTAAGAAGTTCTTAAATATAACAGACAAAAAATGAAACAGTTTGTTATAGAATCGTGTTGAGGTTGGATGTGGGTTTTTTTTTTTTTTTTTTTTTTGTGGTAGAAAAATTACCGATATCATTTGTTTTTTTTGTTTGATATATATATATATATATATATATATATATATATATATATATATATATATATATATATATATATATATATATATATATATATATATATATATATATATATATAGGCCAGCTACACTTTTACATACTTAAATATTTAAAAAATTACTGAGCGTACGTTAAAAAGGATTATATTTTTGAAATCGATAGCAAATTTTTATTAAGAAAAATTGGTAAAAATAAATTCTTAAATATTTTATTAAGTAAGTAAATTATACTTTATTACGAGTCAAAGAATCGTACGTCTGGCATGGTCTCTTTTTTGTTAAATAAATTGTTCGAAATTGCAGTGACTTAAATTCCAACAATGAATAATAAAATTGTTGATATATGATATATATATATATATATATATATATATATATATATATATATATATATATATATATATATATATATATATATATATATATATATATATATATATATATATATATATATATATATATATATATATATATATATATATATATATATATATATATATATATATATATATATATATATATATATATATATATATATATATATATATATATATATATATATATATATATATATATATATATGGAGTAATACATTAGTTAGCCATAAATAAGTCAAACTAGGTTAGTTACAAAACTAAATACTACTACTACTACTACAACTAATAATAATAATAATAATAATAATAATAATAATAATAATAATAATAATAACAGCCAGACTTTCCCTTTCGTATTCATCAGTTATCGTACACAAACAAATTTTTTTTTAAAATTTATTTTTAAATATTTTATAATTTTCTCACCCAAAATTAGACAAAGATTCCAAAAATGTTTTCCTTTTTTACGTACTTTCAGTAGTTTTTGAAATATGTAAGTATGTAGAAGTGCAGTCTGACTATATATATATATATATATATATATATATATATATATATATATATATATATATATATATATATATATATATATATATATATATATATATATATATATATATATATATATATATATATATATATATTATAGATGAATTCTGTTAAATATTTACAAAACATAAAGTTTACTCAGTTAACAATCAATGAGAAAATAAATATTAAAGAAAAAGGAGGCCTACTCCAATTTTATTTATTGAACAGAGTAGCTCTAAGCAGAATAATAATAAAAATAATAACAAAAAAACGTTCACACCTCATTTTCATAGTATTGTGTATGAAAAATGTAATTGGATTTGCGGCTGTGATGAGAAAAATGCATTGTTCTGTTTCCCGTGCATATTGTTTGGCGGTGATCCAGTATGGACTAGAGATGGTGTTATTGACTTGAAGCATTTACAAGACAAAATTAGGAAACATCAGAATTCGATCAAACA
>SEYY01024762.1:0-5000 GCA_009176605.1 Armadillidium nasatum | reverse complement strand
ATGCTTTTTTAGAAGTATTTATCAAGGCTCTATGTAAAGATGTGTTTGTATTTAAAAAGTTAAATTTTTTAACAGGCAAAGACTTAGTCCTATAAAACTTTCATAAAATTGATTAATTTCATGTTTAATTTATCAATTTTATTTTTAAATTTGTTTTTAATTTATTAGTACTATTCCTTTTAAATGGGCCAGTTTGTCTGAGAATACGAAGTAGTATTGCTGTAAAATTTGGTTCAACTGGAAAAAAAATTTAATGGAAGGGAGAAAAACAACTCTAAAATAGTCTCTTTATTGCATTTCTGAAAGCAATGGAAATTGCAGATATTTCTTTCTTCATTCATTATGATGTCGATAAGGGCGTATTTTGTTTGTTTCAAAACGAAGTTCTTTCTTACTTACTTTAAAAAGGTAGCTATTGGGTATTGCTTTTGTGTTCATTAAATTTTCGTGTAAAAAGTTTTCAAATAAAATAAAATATCACATTGTATTGTGAAATTCGAATACTTCCCAAAGCATTAACATCATCAAGAAAAATGCAAAAAAAAAATTTTAAAGCAAAAAGCAAAGAAACAAAGTTATTACTTTGAAAAATACATAGATTATTTTATCAGCAGCAATTATTTTCCTAATTATTCATTAGCAAAGAGAAAATATTACAAGAAATGCTTAGAACTTTTTTGATCTCTGTTCTTACATATGTCAGAAAACTTATATTTTATTTTTTGTTGATGGTGGCTGAAAAGTTTCATAAAATTATTAAATCAACAAAAATCAGAATGAAGTTTGCTAGAGATATAGATAAGAGTTCCAAGTAAAAATATATAAAACACTGATGTAGTTAGCATTATTTTTCACATCATGTTAAAAATAGGTACAGCACATATTTATAATATAACGATATTTATAAAACCTCCATGGGAACTGGAGCTCTGCCTTCGGCATACATTCATAGAGACACACACACACACATGTACACACACTTTACACTGTATTACATGATCTCACCGACAAACTTGTAATATCGAAAGTTCATACAGAAAGGAACATTTCTTATTATCATACATATATCCTCCAATTCGTCGTCTCGAGTTATGAGCATGGGTCCTTGTGCTCACTCGTACAGTTAGGAAATAAAATAGAAACAGTTATACACAATAAATTTTATTGGAAGGCATGTAATTCATTACATATACATGTAAAGTGTGTTCAAACAGTCTGACCTGAAGCTCATTTCATGTCTGACATCGTGGCAGCAACGACCGTAAAACTCTGGCGAGGATGGCAGAATTCTGGATGATGTGGTGAAACGCATCATTGTTACAGGCAATCAACAGAACTCTGGATGTAACTGGAGTTTTATTTATCATACCTTTGACATATCGATACCTCAGAACCACACCGTAACAAGTAAAAAATGTAAATTTTTAGTTATGTACGGCTAATGGTAGTGTAGAACTGTATCTACTCGATGCTATAGAGAAACAACTCAAACTTTGAAAAACAACCAGTAATTAAAATCAAGAATAATTAGCTATTGGTATTCTTATGTTAACAGAATTTTTAAATGTAATTATCTCAAAACTCTAAATTTTGACTTGTTACAGTATGGTACTGGGGTATCGATATCCCCAATGATAAAATTGAACGACCACGCAACAGGTCCTGCACGTTCAATCCAATGTTCCCTACTGTCGATGGTTAGCTGCGCCAGCGCATCAATACAAAATTGTGTTAGGGCGATATCATGCTGGAACTAGAACTGTTGGCTCACTGCAAGCGGTAGGTTGTCCAGAAGGTCAGGAAGTATGGTCTGCAGAAATTGTAGGTTCGCAGCTACCGTTAACTTTGCTGGAAGAATTACAGGTTCCAGAAAAAGTCGGCCAACTTTTCCAGCCCAGATGCTTGCGGAAAACAGTTGGAGATCTCGAACAGCAACCGCATGTAAGCGCAAAGTCCCAACTATTAATATAACCGTCACAAGAAAAGTAGGCTTCATCTGTGAAAAACATATGAGTAGAAAAGGCAGTATCATTTTCACAGCGATGATGGAACCACAGAACAAATTGCATTTGAGGTGCATAATCGCCTGGTCCCAGGGACTGAGTCCTCTCAAGATGGTACACATGTAGGTTGTATTCCCGCTGAACCTTCCATATGGACTGGTGACTTACGCCCATGGTATGCGCCACGAGACGCGTACTGGATGACGGGGCCTCACTGAATATCTAAAACACATCATCCTCAAAGACCGGTGTACTCACAACACACCTTCAACCATTGACATGCTGAGGGCGAAGTTTGCTCCTTTCCCCTAGGCGGCGATATATTGCAGCAAAGGAACTGTAGTGTGGATATCTCCTGTCAAAATAACATTGCTTGTAGATGCGGCGAGCCTATCGTCCATTTCTCCTAGCGTCACCGTAACACATTATCATGTTAGTCAGATCATAATGTAACTCGTAGCCCATGGTTACTGCTACTCGCAAAACACCACGCGAACTTTCCGGTAAGCTGTCTCTACGAACACGAATCAGTATAATAACAAACCGGGACCACGTTATTTGCGAAGCCTCTCCAGACCAGTCTATATCAGTAAAGAGCCACATCTTCGATCTCCTGGAGTGTTCTCCCCCTCCTCTCCATCGTCTCAGCAGTACCATCCCTTCACCTCTTCCTTGTGGATATCATTTGTTGCATCTTTTTTGCTGGGTAGCGATTTCCGTCCTTTTTTCGAACATGCCCATACCATCTGAGCTGCTGCCCTCCACCAACTCCTCAATTGATTTACCCCCTAACCCCTGTCTTATGTCTTCATTCCTCCGGCACTCTCGTCTTGTGAACCCATGATAAGCCTCAAAACCCCCATCTCCGCCACTATCACCCTTCCTCTCGTTCTTGTGGTGAGAATTCAAGCTTCAGAACCGTGCATTAATACCGGCCTCAAAATAAAACTTTGACCTTTCTTGGCACGTCTGTTTTTCAGAAGAGGGTACAATTGCCCTACCCTTTTCGAGAATTTACCTTTTCTCTCCTCTGTCCAGCCCAGCTTTCCATCGCCACTGTTCACCCTCACACCAACAAGATATTTATACTTGGTCTCACTTTTTACTTTTACACATTGTAGTTCAATATCAAGGTCCTCCTTCTCCTTTGCTATCTTTATTTTATTAACATTATTTTCTAAAAATTGTTTTCTTTTTATTTCTTTTTTTAAAAAATCTTTGAAAAGTATGTTTCATAAAATATTTCAATGTGAATATACATTTACTTTATTTTTACAAAATAGTTAACATTACATATTACTTTTTGCATTTTACTTAAATTTATTTGTTTCTTAAAATATATTTTAAAATATATTTCACTTTTAATATAATTTTCCATTACCATGTATTTACTAATACAATAAAAATACCAAAAACACATTTATCGACTGAACCATGAAAGTTCTTAATTGCCATATTCGTTACATAAGCTGGTCCATACACACCTATACATAGCTACATAGACAAATACTCTGCTACAAAATATGTGAATTACCCTTTATAAGCACCATCTCTTCAAGATTTATAGCATTTTTTTCTACAAACCTCTGATATAATATGCTAAGTACATATTCCCTAATGTAAAGTATCTTCAGAGAAAACAAACAATTAACGAAAGCATACTCAAACATGTACACTTTCAGACTTTCTAAACTTTATAAACTATTCGTATGACTATATCCTAAACCAATTGCTCACAATCATATATTTAGACATGAAATGAGTACGTTTTATGCCTAACAGAGATTTTCATGTCAATTACATCGTGTAACATATGAATAAGCACACATGGACTAAAACGTCATACCAATGAGACGTAAATACGTGTATATTATAGATATATAGGTGTGAATAGACCAAAATAATAATTTTTCTATGATATTTTACCCTTAACAATCTATTCACTTACTCTAACCAAGCTTTAACCACCCATATTTTCCAACATTTTCATGTTAACATAACCTAACCTTGACCTATTTCTTCTTGTAACTTTATCTTTCTTTAAAATTAGACTGTACCTCAGAAATTAAGATTACTTCAACAACATTCTACATGTGCATTTTATATAGTTGAGAATATAATTATTATTATTATTTCACGATATTAAATAACAATGATGGGTTTCACTTATAAATCAGTTCTACCATTCTTTACCTGAATCGCTATTAGATACACACCTAACATATTAGGCGTTCCTGATATAACCTCCGCTAACCAAACATTACTTAACATTCGAATATGAAGAAAATATTTCATAATAAAAATGAAAACACAGTTATTTTCATGTTCTTTGTTCCGATATATATTTTTATCATCATTAACTATTTTAAGCATTTTCAACGGTCAAATACCTAATGAAATTTATCATTATATACAAAGTAATACAGTGAACACGAGCATATATCACGTTGAAAAGATATGATTTTACTAACTCTCCACCAATTTCGACAGTGAATTATATGAAATGAAGCGTAAATTCATACATATTATAGATATTTAGGCATAATTAGACCAAAATCATAATCATAATCATAAATTTTTTATTCAGTGAATGTACATTATAAATTAAAATATTTAATAGGCCCTATACTACTAACTCTACTAATAATAATAGTAATGAAGTGACTGTACAGTTCTAATGAAAATGGACTTCTAAGGGGATATACATTGGTTTCCATTGATCTCCAAAGTCTAGTAGTTAAATAAGTAATTAAATTTTTTAAATTTTATTTTTAAAAAGTAAATACTAAAATGGTGCATATAACAAAATGAGCGATAAAGATAACACTAATTAAAATACAAATATTTTATAAAATTGATAATAGTGAAAATAATAATAGCAATACTAATTCTAACAAAAGAATGTCATCCTTGCTGAGTATTGTCGCAAAAGCTGGAAGTAATATTAATGATGGTATCTAATAAAAACAATAATAATAAAAATAATAATAATAATAA
>SEYY01024761.1:47500-57500 GCA_009176605.1 Armadillidium nasatum | reverse complement strand
TATATATATATATATATATATATATATATATATATATATATATATATATATATATATATATATATATATATATATATATATATATATATATATATATATATATATATATATATATATATATATATATATATATATATATATATATATATATATATATATATATATAAAAGATTATAAATCTCCCCCAGAACAGATATAAGTCTATCTTATCCTTCCTATTCTAGCATCAGATCCCATAGCAACGCAAATAACGACCACAAATATCCCATTAACTTTTCAATTTTATCCTAAACCGACCAACTATTAGATTTAAAAATTTTAGAATCATTCCATATATCCATTCTCAAACCGTCTCTTAATAATAACAGTGGCCCCTTCCAGTTACAACTCAACTAATACAATCTCATTATAAGTGCTCTGTGTTAATTCTAGCTATTATTAGTGTTTTCTGTTTTATTTTACACATTAAAATATTATCAGAATATGTTATAGAAATAATTCCCTGATGATGGGATTTAATTCCCCGAAACGTCGAAATTTTAATTCAATGTTTTATCCTCCAATTGCTTTCATAATTAATATTTGATTAATTTTAAGTTAGTTTTAATTAATGAGTAATTTGTTGAATAAATAAAACGAATTTTTTTTTAGAGAAGTTTATTGTCTCTTCAATCAAGATGTTCAGGGTGCTCGTGATGCCTTTTATCATCAAAATCAGATTTCATAGAAATAGAAGCATTTACGATATATATATATATATATATATATATATATATATATATATATATATATATATATATATATATATATATATATATATATATATATATATATATATATATATATATATATATATATATATATATCTGAGTAAATAAGCAAAATACCTAAAATAGGGATTGTTCACTTGTTGTCACCATTTGTAATTCTTATCTCCCCTCCCTCAACCCCAATCCCCTCATTCTGTCTTTATCTGTCCCTCTCTCTGTCTCATTCCTCTCTTCCTCTCCCCCCCTCTCTCTCTCTCAAATGCTTCTTCTAAGTCAAAACTATTACGGGACCTAATCCCTGTCCCCTCATTCCAGCTTCATTTCCCCTCTATTCGTCTATCAGTGTCTCTCTCGTCCCCCTAATAAACGAGTAGATAAGAGACTAATCTCCATACGTTTTTTACTCAGTGACTCAGTTTGTGTGTGTGTGTGTGTGTGTGTGTGTGTGTGTGTGTGGAGAGGGTTTTTGTATATGGTAATCGTTAGGCCTAGGTCGAGTTTGTCATTTATTCTCGTTAGATCTAGGTCGTGACTCTTGTTAAATTTCGTAGCACAAACACACACACACTATATATATATATATATATATATATATATATATATATATATATATATATATATATATATATGGTTTCCCCTAATAAATAAAAAAAAATAAAAATATGAAAACATTTGAAATATAATTACTTATTATTATTATTATTATTATTATTATTATTATTATTATTATTATTATTATTATTATTATTATTATTATTATACTTCATTAAGGGTCCCTTTGAATATCTATTACAATTATATCCCCTTCTGGGATGTTATTATTTTCACCAAATAATATTTGCACAACGCTGTGCAAAAGTGTATATATATATATACAATGTTATATATATTGTTGTTTTATTATTGCCATTGTTATTACTATTTATTATTATTGTTATTATTTATTAATTTTATTTTACCTCATAAAATTATCACTCAATTTTCGTGCAAAATATATTAATAATCTATAAAACAGTTACGAAGATTATATTCCATATAACCAAAGTATTAATATATAATAAGTATGACAAAGTTTACAATAATAATAGTTACAGGCATTTAGGCTTTTAACTATGAAAAAAAAAACTCTTTTCTTAAATTCAAGCCGTTGATGACGTCATTGTATGCTAGTTAGAACCACAATCTTCCTTGTCATAATATCTGTAGAAATTCTGTATGTTTATTGGAAGTTCCTTCCATTTTATGTCGTTTAAATAAATATATTTTTTATTGTTTAACAGTGTATTTTCTACAAATGATACTTTAAATTTATATTGTTATTTGACAATTAAATAAACATAACTTATAACTTAAATAAATTAAATTTGGTAATCACTTTTTTGTAAACCTCGAGCAAAATTCATCTTTGGGTCAATTGTTTTTAAAAACTAAACTTCTTGTTTAAAAAGAGTATTATTTTTTTTTTATTTACTTGAAGTAATATTATTTATAAGCACTAACGTTAAAAAAATCATTCTTTTTTTTTTCAATCTCTACCTTAAATTAATCGACATTGAAAACTTTTGCCAAGAAGGTTTTTGCCAAAATTTACATTAACTATAATATATATATATATATATATATATATATATATATATATATATATATATATATATATATATATATATATATATATATATATATATATATATATATATATATATATATATATATATATATATATATATATATATATATATATATATATATATATATATATATATATATATATATATATATATATATATATATATATATATATATATATATATATATATATATATATATATATAATTTTTTTTTTTTTTTTTTTTTTTTTTTTTTTTTTTTTTTTTTTTTTTTTTTTTTTTTTTTTTTTCTAAGTCAATTTTATATTTAAATTTCTTTGTATTAGGAATTTTATAAAATTTTTATGAAAATTACTTAAAAATAATTAAAGTATCTTTCTAACGAGCAAAGATCACTACGATACATCAAAATATGCTGTTTTAATGTACAAATTCAATGAAAAACGAGAAGCATCTGGAGATTTTCATAACACATTATATGGCAACAATACTATTTTTAATTGATTTAAAAACGAAAAAATTAAAAGTTCTGAGATTTCGCGAGATTGTGCTCCACACTAATAGAAAGGGAATATTTCACTTTTGCTGTAACTTATTTATTACTGTAAACTTTGGTAATGAAATCGAATAGCAATTTTGTCTGCCATAAATTATGACGTAAGTTGCCACTTCCCAAAGTCAAATAAACGAAGATACGTGAAAATGACTTTATCCTATTTTCGTCGTTCTCAGATATGAATCAATTGACCAATCACAGACTGAAATTAAAATTACGTCATCGTCATTGAAACAATCTAAGCACCGTTATCCAGTCCTTCATAACATTGCATTTCATTACTTATTTATATTTTTATTGAACATACTTTCTTCAACCACAGTGAGTAAATAAATATAATGTAGCAAAATAAAGAAATTAAAATAAATAAAATAAACGTAATAATAATAATAATAATAATAATAATAATAATAATAATAATAATAATAATAATAATAATAATAATAAAATAATAATAATAATAATAATAATAATAATAATAATAATAATAATAATAATAATAATAATAATAATAATAATAATAATAATAATAATAATAATAATAAAAACCACAGTTAAATAAATATAATGTAGCAAAATAAAGAAATTAAAATAAATAAAATAATAATCAATAATAATAATAATAATAATAATAATAATAATAATAATAATAATAATAATAATAAATAATTAATAATAATAATAATAATAAAAAATAATAATAATAATAATAATAATAATAATAATAATAATAATAATAATAATAATAATAATAATAATAATAATAATAATAATAATATTAAATATATTAACAAGGCTTAAAAATAGATAACAAAGATTATGAAAAGTTAATAATAATAATAATAATAATAATAATAATAATAATAATAATAATAATAATAATAAATGATTAAAGGAAAAATATATAAGTAAATAAATATAGAAATTATTTTGTAAATAAAAAAAAAATATATAAAATAACCATAAAGTTAACAAAAACTCATATTTTAAACAGAGATATTTGAAATCTTAAATTCCATATAAAGGTTAAGAAGTAAGGCTTCGTCTGCTTTATTAAATTTTAATAATATACATACATTTATGTATAAATGTATATATTATCCATTTATGTATAAATGTATATATTAAATTAACAAGTCGAAAAAAATTGTCAGTAAATTTGTGTGTAGTAAAATTTAGGTTTGAAATATGTGATTGCAGTTTGAAGAGTTTGCTGGTGTGTCGAAAGTATTAGTCATTTATATTAAATTGTAAGATTAGAGCCTGAAGAGTTTGCTGGTGTGTCGAAAGTACTAGTCATTTATATTAAATTGTAAGGTTAGAGCTTGAAGAGTTTGCTGGTGTGTCGAAAGTACTAGTAATTTATTTAAAATTGTAAGATTAGAGCCTGAAGAGTTTGCTGGTGTGTCGAAAGTACTAGTCATTTATATTAAATTGCAAGGTTAGAGCCTGAAGGATTTGTGGTGTGTCGAAAGTACTAGTAATTTATTTTAAATTGTAAGATTAGAACCTGAAGAGTTTGCTGGTGTGTCGAAAGTACTAGTCATTTATATTAATTGTAAGGTTAGAGCCTGAAGGATTTGTGGTGTGTCGAAAGTACTAGTCAGTTATATTAAATTGCAAGATTAGAGCCTGAAGAGTTTGCTGGTGTGCCGATTGAACTAGTCATTTATTTAAAAATGTAATATATCAATCAGAAGAATTTGCTGATTTTTCTGGATTAATATTTTTTAATTATAAATATAAAATCTGAGTTTGAAAAGTTTGTTGGTGTTTCGAAAGACCTAGATTTTTATTTTAAATTTACAGTATTAAATTTAAATTACGGTTTTTAATATATATTATATATATATATATATATATATATATATATATATATATATATATATATATATATATATATATATATATATATATATATATATATATATATATATATATATATATATATATATATTAGCATGTTTTTTCATTAATAATTCCCTCACGTCCATCAACGATCTTAGGAAGGATTAGTATTGAAGAATTCATTAAGTAATCTGTAAATCTAAACACAAAATATTTCAATTTTTAAATGCAGATCACATTTGTGACGTCATAGCATATTGATTACGTCACAGGAAGGGGGAATTGGTTTTAGAATTATTAAGAGGATATATATATATATATATATATATATATATATATATATATATATATATATATATATATATATATATATATATATATATATATATATATATATATATATATATATATATAAACTGAAATAACCCAATATCCGAAAACGTTTGTCATTATATTTATTTTACTAGAGTAAAATAAATACAAAGGCAAACGTTTTCGGATAAACGTCCATTTTCAAGCCAAAATTAACTTTGTCTTGAAAAGACACGTTTGTCCGAAAACGTTTGCCATTATATATATTTTACTATCGGGTTATTTTAGTTTATGTTGTATACCTGCGGTTATTGCAGTTATATATATATATATATATATATATATATATATATATATATATATATATATATATATATATATATATATATATATATATATATATATATATCAAAGGTGGGCGAGAGAGCAACTTATTTTTAAAAATTTAGAACGCAACTTAGCGTAAGTTAAGAACTTAGTTTACAAGAGTAAAATAAATATAAAGGCAAGAGTACAAAAAAAAATAATAAAAAAAATAAATAAAAAATAAAAAAGATAAAAAAATAATGACCAGATTTTATTCAAATCCTTAGTCACATTTTGTAGAATCTTGAAGTTGCTGGACACCATGGCTACTCTCTTTGGTCTCAGAATGTCTGACCCTTGACTGAACAGCCTCTCCACAGCAGCTGAGCTGGCTAAAGGAATATTGTACCTAATGAATAAATCAACCCAGACCTCCTGGTATTCACTTGGAAACAGGTTCCTAGTGAGGGGGGTACTGGGGTGGACATTAATTCCAGCCTAGCTATCCAAGGTCTGTTCCAATTTGTCTTCCAGTGGTGTCGGCTGCATCGATATGGCCTTCAGTTTCTGAAATATTTAAAACAGGTTTTAAGTTTTCTAATAATTATGGATAATTAAGATAATTAAGATAATTATGGATAATTAAGGATAATTATGGAGTTGAAAAACAATAATTAATTATGAAATAATTTATTTTCTTGTAACTCTTCAAAACACACCGATTGTGCTTAATTACAACTTTACATATAAAGTTGCCAGTTCTGATTTTTTGGAACATATTCATTAATCATTAATCAATATTCAACATATGACGTCACAGAACTTAGAAAAATATTGTTCATCGTGTTTTACACACGTTTTCCTTGCCTTTTCTTGAAAAGCGTTACATAGATCTTGAGCTCTTCAAAAAATGATAAAGCCCAAATATTATCGCAAGTCACTTAACTAGACCCCAAGTTTCGCCTTTGTTCACCTTTGCGTAATAAAAAAGCAATTTAACAAAACTTGCGCTCTTTTAAAAATGGTGAAGCGCAAGTACAAGAGCGCTACTTTCTCAAAAGTTTGCGCAAGCGCAAAAGAGCTAATCACTTAGAGCGCTACTTGCGCTTTCATATGCGCTCTTGCATACCTTTGATTATATATATATATATATATATATATATATATATATATATATATATATATATATATATATATATATATATATATATATATATATATATATATATATATACATTCACGCACCCACCTACATTCACAAACACCTACATTCACACACACGTACGCACTCACACATACACACACATTCATACATACACTCATACACACGCTCACATATACCAGAAGCATTAAGAATGTGTTTTATGTATTGGTTAATACATGAACTTTTTGTATTTTTATGGTATGAGGGTTAGAAGACTTGTCTGTTCTACAGTTTGAATTTAGGCCATGAGTGAAAGAAATATAAATTTTGGGAGGGTTTATTATTTCTTTCTTCTCTTTTTTTTCTTTTCCTTTTTTTTCTTTTTCTTTTTTCTTATTTTTCCGGTTTTGCTTTACTTTCTTCCTCCGTTCCTTTTTTTTTCCTTTTCTTTTCTTTTTTCTTACTTTTCAGTTTTATTTTATTTTCTTCCTCAGTTCCTTTTTTTTCCTTTTCTTTTCTTTTTTCTTACTTTTCGGTTTTATTTTACTTTCTTCCTCAGTTCCTTTTTTTCCTTTTCTTTTTTCTTACTTTTCGGTTTTACTTTACTTTCTTCCTCAGTTCCTTTTTTTCTTTTTCTTTTTTCTTACTTTTCGGTTTTATTTTACTTTCTTCCTCAGTTCCTTTTTTTCCTTTTCTTTTTTCTTACTTTTCGGTTTTACTTTACTTTCTTCCTCAGTTCCTTTTTTTCTTTTTTTTCTTACTTTTCGGTTTTACTTTATTTTCTTCCTCAGTTCCTTTTTTCTTTTTTTTTCTTGTCAGATATCTGAAATTTAATGTTTCCTAAAAGTTTTATGGTTACATGAAAGGACTTAAAGCATCTTGAGAAAGCAGTTGTTGTTTGTCGGCCTATTAAGCCTGTCACAACTTTACAAAGAGAGGGAAAAACGGTGATAGAAAAATTTCTCTACTCGAAGATTCAATTGTTTTCTAAATAAAGAATAATTGTTTTCTAAATAAAGAATAAGTTGTTTTCTAAATAAAGATCAAGTTGTTTTTTTTTAAATAAAGGTTCAGTTGTTTTCTAAATAAAGAATAGGTTGATTTCTAAATAAATATTAAGTTATTTTTTTAAAAATAAAGAATAAGTTGTTTTCTAAATAAAGAATAAGTTATTTTCTAAATAAAGAATAAGTTGTTTTCTAAATAAATAATTTAATTTCTAAATAATATTGTTTTTTTTTTTGAAATAAAGATTAGGTTGTTTTCTAAATAAAGATTAAGTTGCTTTCTAAATAAAGATTAAGTTTTCTAAATAAAGATTATACAGTACATCAATTTATGTAATAGGTTGTAAAAATCTGTAGTGAGAAGACAACGACTTTTCAAGCCTATCAAGGTCTGAATGGATACTTTTCCATTTCATATTGGAGAAGGTATATTGAACTGAAAAAAAAGGCTATTCTCGGTTGATAAAGAGCCAAAAACTCTTCTTATTATGAAAATTAAATCATGCATTTTAGAAATTATTGTAAACTATTTTTTTAAAAATATTTCAAAATTTGAAGCAGAATATTTCGTCCGTTGAAGAAAATTTCTTCATTGGAAGAAATTTTGATTCTCTGTGTATGTATAACCTATAAAATCTTTGAAAATAAAAGAAAAAAATAATAATTGTTTGATATTTTTTGGATAACTTGCAAATGCTTAAAATATTGCGATTTATTTTTAATTATAAAGAAAATGCTTAAAATTTTAATGTTTGCAATTTATTCACAAAAATGCTTAAAATGCTATTTAAAGAAAGTCGGACTTGCTCGCTAGGTGTCATATTTTCTTCATTCCAGCCAAATCTGTTCTGTGGATTATTTGCTATTATCTCTTTTTTTTTTTTTTAAAGCTGAATTTAATCTTCCAAAACTTTCAATGCAGGATTGTATGCAAACATCGAAAGTTTGAGTTACGAGCTTGAATGGTGGTCTTACCCCCAGAATTTGTCTTATTTTAAAATCCTCTTTTTCAAAAGGGTCATGCCCGGTTTGGTTTGAAATATATATATATATATATATATATATATATATATATATATATATATAATATATATATATATATATATATATATATATATATATATATATATATATATATATATATATATATATATATATATATAAAATATCAAAATCCAATATTTAATAGATCTATTTTTTGTAACAAGGACTTGGACCCTAGACCCTAGACCCTAGATCAGGGGTTCCCACCCATGTTTTGCTTTTTGACACTATGAATCCTAACTATATATATATATATATATATATATATATATATATATATATATATATATATATATATATATATATATATATATATCCAACATAAAACTTATTTCACATCTTACCTGAGATGTGGATACCGTTGCACAAAGGTAGAGTCACTGACTCACTTGTTTTAACTCGCTGGTTCGAACTCTCATGCGGGTCCTAGATAGAAACTACCTAGAAAAGTTTCCCTCCTTGAATAAGGCAATGCCTATGAGAAAATACCCCTATTTGAATATGGCAATGCCCATGAGAAAATACTCCTACTTGAATATGGCAGTACCCATGAGAAAATATCTCCATTTGAATGTGACAATGCCAATAAGAAAATACTATTTGAATATGGCAATGCCCATGAGAAAATATCCTATTCGAATATGGCAATGCCCATGAAAAAATACCTCCATTTGAATGTGACAACGCCAATAAGGAAATGCCCCTATTTGAATCTGCCAATACCCATGAGAAAATATTCCGTATTTGAACATGGCAATGCCCTATGAGAAAATAACTCCATTTGAATATGGCAATACCCATTAGAAAATACTCCTATTTGAATATGGCAATGCTCATGTATGAGAAAATATTCCTATTCGAATATGGCAATGTTCTTGAGCTTCTTTTTTATTGGAAAAAAATATTTCATTATCATTAAAGAAACGTTATTACCCCATTAAGGAGGTTATTGTAATATAAATTTGAATATGTGTTATTTTGTTGCTCATTTTATTTAGGTACTAAAAAGTACATTTGTGTTTTACTGTCTATAAGTACTGTACGAGTGTGAGTCATTTACGATTTGGGGTTAAAGAGTTTTCTGTCTATAAAGATTTCACGTCCATTAGCACTATAAAACCTAAAGAAATATTTAAAGTTCTGTCTCCGAGACTATGACTCCGGTTCCGGGGATTTAACTCCGGTTCCGGGGATTTAACTCCGGTTCCAGGGATTTAACTCCGGTTCCGGGGATTTAATTCCGGTTTCGGCTCCGTCTTAGACTCATGAGAGTTGGCTCCGGTAGTCACTGTAGGCAAGGTTCCGTTTTTAGTACCTGATAATTATTTGATTAAAATTAAAATAATATATATCTGAAAAAAAAATTTATTATTTTTTTTTTTTAATTTATCTTTTTTTTTTTTTTT
>SEYY01024761.1:40000-42500 GCA_009176605.1 Armadillidium nasatum | reverse complement strand
ATCCATGTTTTTTTCCCTTCTTCCTTATCATTTCTTTCAAGCTGTTGAATCGCTTCATTAAAGCCTTAAAAGTAGGTCTTCTTAACATACCATTGGCAAATCTCCTTTTTTGAGAATATTTTATATAACTAGTCCCTCAATACAGTCTCATCCGTTTTCATGTCCCTTTCTTTGACCACAGGTTTAGCAGCTATGCTCAATCTAACATGAACTCTACTGGTAGATATTTAAACACTCCTTTCTTCTGTTTTAAATACTTATTAGGGCTTGACCATTTTTAATTGTCTTTTGTATCTGGGTATTTCGGCCTTTGATTTTAATCTGAAATTTGGATTTAATGTAGTCTCTGCACATTATCCCGCTAAGAATATATATATATATATATAATATATATATATATATATATATATATATATATATATATATAATATATATATATATATATATATATATATATATATATATATATATATATATATATTATATAATAAACGTCCTCTTTCGGTATCTATCCTACTCTCGGATTTCCTTTCCGGTCGCCCTTTGGCAGCTGTTGTAGACGTCCACCGTTCATCCTTTAAATCTATTTAATAGTGGTGTTCCTCAGGGTTCTGTCCTATCTCAACGTTTTTTCTACTTTTCATTAATGACCTTCTTTCAATTACTTCATCTCCTATTCACATCTATGCTGATGACTCTATCCTTAATTACTTCATTCACTTTGAAAAGCGCACATCTCAACAGCAATTAATCAAAGCTAGAATAGTGGCCTTGGAGCAATTAACCTATGATCTTTCACGTATTTCAAATTGGGGTAGAGAAAACATGGTCGTTTTCAATGCCTCAAAAGCTCAGTTCCTCCATCTCTCTACTCGACACAATCCTCCTCACAACTATGATATCTTCTTTGAAAACGTACAACGCAAGCCTTCATTTGTTCTTAATATTCTCCATGTTTCTTTTCTCGTGATCTTTCTTGGAAAGATCACATTACTTCTCTTTCTAAACAGGCTTCTAAGAGATTGGGTGTTCTGAGGCGCCTTCGTAATTTCTTCAAGCCACCCCAGTTGCTTACTCTGTATAGGGATGTTGTTCGTCCCTAGACATGTCGGCCTTTAACGACCAGGATCTGTTATTTTCCCTAACTTTGGTAGAAATTGATAGACCTCTGGCCTTTGCCAACCGGAGGAGATGTATATATATATATATATATATATATATATATATATATATATATATATATATATATATATATATATATATATATATATATATATATATATATATATATATATATAATGGTACCAGCAATCTAAAAGAGAATAAAAGACTATAGTCTTGGGTTTCTTTATAGGAAAAGGACATTTGAAGCTTATGTAATAGAGCGAGGGGAAAAGGAAGGTAAAACATGGAATTGAGGCCAAATTGTCTGAGAACCGTTTCCAATTTGTGTTTCCCTTTCTGAAGCCATTAAGAGGAGGAGGGATGGTGAGAGGGGGAAACGGGGTTGAGACCCCGATCGTTGACATCGAAAAACCAATATTTTTATAATGGTTTAAGTTTTGCTATTGTCAAATACGTTACATAGATAAATTTTTATTAGAAAGATGCTGACATAGATAAGAGGATTGAAATAAAGTTTGTGTGTGGGGTGGGGGGTGGGGGGGACGAGCATAGTTTGTAAACATGAATTAAACATGTTTGGAAAGGGTAAGATGAAAGTGAGGAAAGGTTTTAATGAAAAAGGGAAAAAAAAGATGATTTGAAAGATTATATAGAAACCTATCAAAAGCAAGCTAATAATACAAACCCTGTATAAAAGATGATATCAGAAAAGATAAGATGATAGAACTTTATACGATAAGAAAAGATGTTGTTAAGATAGTCGAAAATATAAAGGGAAATGTTATGAGATAACTGCTTTTATCTCTCTTTCTTTTTTTTTTTTTTGTTCCTTTATTAATATATATATCCATATGTCACTGAACTGCCCTCTCTAAACACTTAATTTACTGGCGTCACAAATAATAACTCCAAATAAAGTCTCAAAAATAAACCTTCTAAATAGCCAATAAAAGATTCGAACCCCCGTCAGTTCCTCCCAATAGACATCCATTGAGTCACCTCGGGAACTCAATTTGCTTCTATCGACATATGGCCAATTGGATCTAGGGTTGTTGTTGGTTGGTTTGGCTCATTTCGACTGACTCTCTCTCTCTCTCTCTCTCTCTCTCTCTCTCTCTCTCTCTCTCTCTCTCTCTCTCTCTCTCTCTCTCTCCCCAATCGTCCCAATCTTTATTTATGGAAGAGATGGGGCGAGTAGACAAGCCAACCCCTCTTCTCTATCTAAATTATTTTTTCACAACTTTGCCTGATGGACCTAAGTTGATATATATATATATATATATATATATATATATATATATATATATATATATATATATATATATATATATATATATATATATATATATATATATATATATATATATATATATAT
>SEYY01024761.1:32500-35000 GCA_009176605.1 Armadillidium nasatum | reverse complement strand
TATATATATATATATATATATATATGAAAAGCCAAAATTTCTTAGTCATTCCGACTTCCTGCTCGTATTGGGGGTTGTTGTCCTTCTGTAAATGGAGCAAACCTCTCACAACTGGGATGATTCCACTCATACCCCTCTTTGTATAGGTGGAGTCTAGGGTTTTTCGTCTAAAAACCTCTTTTGTTCACTAACTCTCAAGTTCTCAAATTGATTCGCTACACTCTTTATATATCGTTAAAACAACTTGAACCGTCTTCTCGTCTTCAACTTTCCGATTCTATTCTTGCCGATCTGGATGGGATTTCCCGGTGGGGTCATTTCAACTCTTTAAAAACTAAACTTCTTCACATCTCCCTCTCAAAAACACCTCCTAACTTTTCTACCCTCTTCGATGGCTCTCCAGCCTCACCTATAAATAACATTAACATTCTTGGTGTAAACATACGCAATAAAACTGTCTTGGAAACCACATATCACAATGGTTGTTAAAAAGGCCTCTATGAAGCTGGGAGTTCTGTTCAGGTTGCGAGAATTTTTTTCTTCTGAGCAGTTACCCCAAATGTATAAGGGCCTTATTCGCCCTTGTATGGAGTACTGTTCTTACATTTGGAGGGGCTCCTGCTCCTCCTCTCTTCTGGATAGGGTTGAGTCTAAAACTAAAAGATTAATAAACTGTCCACTACTCTCAAACTCTCTTGACCCTCTATCTCTGTGACGTGACGCTGGCGCACTATCCCTTTTTTATAGGTATTACAATGGCAGGTGCTCGAGGGAATTGGCCTCTTGCATTCCTCCACCGTTGCGTCGTCCTCGTTGCACAAGGGGTGCCCTGCTTTCGCACGAATTATGTGTGAACGTAGAAAACCCCAGGCTAGCCCGTTGTGGTGCCTCCTTCTTTCCAGCCACCTCTATTCTGTGGAACTCTCTACCATCATTTATTTTTCCTCCTGTATTTAATCTTCCACTCTTCAAGATTTCCGTCTGCGCCCACCTGAGGGATGTGCGTTAGGTGTGTGTTAAAGTGAGTTTTCTTCCTTTGTGTGTGCCTCCTCCTTGAATATTGTTCTGCACGTGAGTGGTCTAGATCTCTAAAAATATATATATATATATATATTTATATATATATATATATATATATATATATATATATTATATATATATATATATTATATATATATATATATATATATATAATATATATAAATATAAATATAAAAGCATGTTTAGTTCATTAATTGGCATTGTTTCAAGAAACAGAAAATGTTTCTAAAAATTTGATATTCCAAAAAATAAAAATTAATAAATATAAATTTATAAATAATAATTCCTAATATAATATAATATATATATATATATATATATATATATATATATATATATATATATATATATATATATATATATATATATATATATATATATATTATATATATATATATATATATATATATATCAGTGATGGGCGAATCCGAATCTGGATTTGGATTCGGATTCGAATTGAAGAATTGCAAAATTAGCTTTATTCGAATTCGACTCAGATTCGGATTCGGATTCAAGAAATCCATACATTAGGTCTCTTCGAATTCAATTCGGATTCAAAAAATCCATACATTAGGTCTCTTCAAATTCGATTCTGATTTAGATTTGGATTTGGATTCGTATTCAGATTCAAGAAATCCAAAACTCATCTGGATTCGGAATCGAATTCTTTTATTTACAGTAACATCAAACTTTAAACAAAAAAATAAAATTTTTTTTTTCTAATAACAATAAAAAATTTTGGTCTCTTACCAAAAACAGTAAATTTGCCTTTCCACATCTTATTCACTTTGATTGTATTATCTACTTATCTGAAGTAGATAATCTCTTTAGCCTCTTTTCTCTATCTAATTCCTACCCTGAACGATTCAAGCATCCTTCATCCTTCTTCTTCTCCTCTCAGGAGTTCCATGTCTCTACTCTGATAGAGGTGTTTTCTTTAACAGTTATTACAGATTGCCACCGTTCATCCTTTAAATCTGTTAATAATGGTGTTCCTCAGATATCTGTTCTATCACCAAATCTGTTAATTGTGGTGTTCCTCAAATATCTATTCTATCACCATGATCCTAAGATCAGTGGGTGGCATTCCTCTTTGAGTTTTGAGAGAGTGTGCGTCGGATATAGTTCCTATTTTCGTTCAATTCTTTTTTTTTTTTTTTTTTAAACACATCACCACTACTCACGGGCAAAGCCCTATTCAACTCTACTCTCTATGCCTTAATAACAATGCTTTCTCTCTGTGATGGGATCTCGCATATGTTCAGTAAATCCCGAAGAAAGGTAGCCGTTTTAATCCTTCTAACTATTGTCCTATAAGCTCACTTGTATTCTGACTAAAATCTTTGAAACCTTCCTCAAGTCTCATTTCCTGGGTAATCTGGAATTTTATTTCCTTCTCTCAGATCATTAGTACAGCTTTCGACGCTCGAGGTCTGCTGGAGACATACACTCCTGTCTC
>SEYY01024761.1:25000-27500 GCA_009176605.1 Armadillidium nasatum | reverse complement strand
TTTTTTCTTTCAATTTTATTTTTCTTTTCTTTTATTTTAGTATGATATTTCAGTTTAATTATTTACATGTTTCTGCTGCGTATATATATATATATATATATATATATATATATATATATATATATATATATATATATATATATATATAATATATATATATATAATATATAATATATTATGTATTTATATATTATGTATTGTGTGTGTATGTGTGCGTGTGAGTGTGAGTGTGTTTGTGTGTATCTGTGCGCACGCACGAGTGTTACCACAGTAATAACAATTAAAGTATAAACTGTCCATTTAAAAATAGAATATAATATTTTTTTTTTTTTTTTTTTTTTTTTTTTTTTTGTCAACGATGGACAAAAGTAAAATTTGAAGTCAAAAAAATCACAAAGCATATAAAGAAATAAGAAAATAATAATAATAATAATAATAATAATAATAATAATAATAATAATAATATAATAATAATGATAATCTATTTTACAGTTATTTTCGAGAATTGTATTAAGAAAAATAAATTTAAATAGAAGAAAATTTTTAAGGAATTGAAAAGATGTAAAATATATATTAAAACTAAAGCTGACATTAAATTAATAATATAATAATAATAATAATAATAATAATAATAATAATAATAATAATAATAATAATAATAATAATAATAATAATAATAATAATAATAATAATAATAATAATAATAATAATAATAATAATAATAATTGCTTTACATTACTCTGGGACACACATTGGTTTTCCATTGAACCCAAAGTTTTAGTGATAAATAGTTCATCATATATTTTAAAAACCATTAAGATACAAATATGATCCACATAAATAATGAGCAATAATAAATATAGGAATGATAATACATAAATAGTAAAGATGGCAATAATAATGATTATGATTGGAACAAATAATGGTGTAGGAACCACTACGGCTTTTGTGGCTAGCCACTGAATTTATGGGTAATGAAGCTTACTTTCCCATAATGAATAATAATAATATAATAATAATAATTAATAATAATAATAATAATAAATAATAATAATAATAATAATAATAATAAAAATAATAATTTTTTTAAAAAATAATACAAAATAATAAAAAAAATAATAATAATAATAATAATAATAATAATAAAAATAATAATAATAATAATAAAATTTTTTTTTTTTTTTTTTTTTTTTTTTTTTTTTTTTTTTTTTTTTTATACATTACACCATTTCCCGCATGATGCAGGGTGGAGTCGACTGCAAGAAAATTCCTGCAGTCGTACATGGGAAGACAAAAAAAATGGCTAAAAGGAATCCCAATCCTTAGAACTATGCGAAGAACTATGCTTCATGATCCAACCTTGTCGCCCAATCCAAACTCGTGTTTTTTAAATTTTATTTTGTTTAATTTCTAATGTGAATTTCCACTTAAGCCGAAAGTTGTTATTGAAAGTTTTTTGCTCCTCCATAAAATTTTGAAATAATTAATTGCGATTTCTTTAATTTTGTTTTTTGAAAATATTTTTAAAAAATTATATTTTAAAATAAATCTGGCATTATTTTTAAGTTCAGAAATAATTTTCTTTTCAATCTAATTCTTCAGCAATCTCTAAACAGTCTTTCCAATTTTCAGAACAATAATAATAATAATAATAATAATAAAATAATAATAATAATAATAATAATAATTTTGATTGGTTGATGGATTATTTGATTGATAGATAAATAAAAATTTCTCAATAAGATAAATTCTATAATATTGTTAAGTAGATAGATAGATAGATAGATAGATAGATAAAGATAAAATGAAAATTAAAAATATATATATATATATATAATATATAATATATATATATATATATATATATATATATATATATATATATAATATATATATATATAATAAAAATAAAAGACAAATGAATGATATTAAGAATAGATAGATATATTGATAAATTAGTGATACATATATAGATAAATGTAATGAAAATCAATTGATAGGTAGATAGGAAAATAGATAGATAGATAATTGAAAATATACAGTAAATAAATAAATTGCTAAATAGATAGATACATATAGATAGATTATTAAAGATAAGATAAATAAAGAAGTAACTTGATAGATAAATAGATAGATAGTTAGATAGATAGACAAATAGAAAATTATACGTTTGATAAGTAGCTAGATATATAGATAGATAATGTATGATAAATTGATAGATAGATAGATAGGGAGATAGATCGATATAGAAGATAGAGTTAAATAGATAGACGGATAGATAGATATGGAAATAGATAGACAGATAGATCAATAGATAGTTAAATAGATAGGAAGATAGTTAGATAAATAGATATATAGTTAGATAATGTATGATAAATTGATAGATAGATAAGAAGATAAATATAGATAGATAGACAGATAGATCAATAGATAGAGTTGAATAGATAAATAGACAAATAGACAGATAGATAAATAGATATATAGTTATATAGCTAAATAT
>SEYY01024761.1:15000-17500 GCA_009176605.1 Armadillidium nasatum | reverse complement strand
TATTATTATTATTATTATAAATTATTATCATTACCATCCAACCCAGTAGGCTGATGTCTGTCAGGTTTTAGTCCCCCGGAATAGAGCCTGAAAGTAGTAGCCTTGGTAACTCGAACAATTTCATTTCTTAGCCGACTTCCTGGGCCTGTCACTACAACTTCCTATGGCAGGAATTCTTTGGAAAGAATATATAATATAATATATATATATATATATATATATATATATATATATATATATATATATATATATATATATATATATAATATATATATATATATATATATATATATAATATATATATATATATATATATATATATATATATATATATATATATATATATATATATATATATATATTATATATACGTGTGTGAATATATATATTATAAATTTCTATATATTATACATTACCAGACTTTATGATAATTTAAAAAAAAAATATCCATATGTATGTATTTTTACATAATATATAAGCATTTATAGGTATGTATACATAATAAATACATACATACATTGATTTTTACATTTACTTACATTATTGAATATTACATGAACATACATTAAACGCAATCCATAATATTTACGACCAGTGGTAAAATGTCAAAGATTTTATATATTTTTTTTACTTTTATTTCTTACCTTTATTTTTATTTTTGTTTTTTATTTATTTTTTTTATTTTTATTTTTACTTTAATTTTTTACTTTTATTTTTATTTTTGTTTTTGTTATCTATAGTGCATTAAAGGGTTAAAATAATAATAATAATAATTTTGGTATTTTTAGTTAAAATCTGACTTACCACAAAGAACATTTAATTATACTAAGTAATAATTTAATACTTAGTGAATGTATTAATAAATTATTTTTTTTTTTTTAAAAAAAAAAAAAAAAAAAACTTTTTTTTTTTTTTTTTTTTTTTAATAAACTTTGTGCTCTAAAAATAAAGTGTTTTATGCTCCCTCTCTCTCTCTCTCTCTCTCTCTCTCTCTCTCTCTCTATATATATATATATATACACTACACCGTATCCCGCATGGTGCAGGGTGGCGCCGACTGCATGAAAATTCCTGCAATCGTACATGGGAAGACAAAAAAAAAACTGGTTAAAAGGAATCCCAGACCCTAGAACCATGCGAAGAACTATTCTTCATGATCTAACCTTGTGGCCCAATCCATACTCGTGATTTTAAATTTTGTATTCTTTCTAACGTTGAATTTTCCACTTAATCCGAAAGTATGTTAATCGAAAGTTTTGTTGCTCCTCTAGAAAATTTTGAAAATAATTTAATTACGATTCTTTTAATTTGTTTTGAAAATATTTTTTTTTTAAATTATATTTTAAAATAAATCTGTTATTATTTGAAGTTGGAATTTTCTTTTCTATGCAGTTCTATAACGTTCTCTGAACAATCTATCCAATTTTTAGAATAGATTGTGAAACCTTCTCTTCTCTTCTCTTCTCTTCTCTTCTCTTCTTCTTCTCTTCTTTTCTCTTCTTCTGTTCTCTTTCTCTTCTTTCTCTTTCCATCTATATATTCTTTATATATATATATATATATATATATATATATATATATATAATATATATATATATATATAATATATATATATATATATTATATATATATATATATATATATATATATATATATATAATCTTCTTTTCTCTCTTTCTCTTACTCATTTGTCTACTGTTGTCTGTTTTTCCTTTTTTAGTGTTTGTCTCTCTCTCTCTCTCTCTCTCTCTCTCTCTCTCTCTCTCTCTCTTCTCTCTCTCTCTCTCTCTCTCTCTCTCTCTCTCTCTCTCTCTCTCTCTCTCTCTCTCTCTCTCTCAATATTTAATTTTCTTTCTCTCACATTCCCTCTTTCTTTCTCCCTCTCTCTTTGCTATATATATATATATATATATATATATATATATATATATATATATATATATATATATATTATATATATATATATATATATATATATATATATATATATATATATATATATATTATTATATTATTATTTTTATTATTATTATTATTATTATTATTATTATTATTATTATTATTATTATTATTATTATTATTATTATTATTATTATATTATTATCTCTAACTTTAACACCTACTTAAGCTCTGAGCTATCTCTCCCTTCAGCTCTTTTTACAAACCTCCTTCTTCTCCATTTCCACAAAATGCCACCCTTCTATCCTCCCGAAACACATTCACGCACTTGCACGCCCACACACACACACACACACACACACACACACACACACACACACACACACACACACACACACACACACACACACACACACACAAACACACACGTACACCATTTTTATTACCAATATAACGATGACTTTTTCACCTATTAAATAGTATATAAAATTTTTCTTTTAAAAATTTTCGTATCGTTTGTATAGTCATAAAATGACTCGCAACGTAATCAATATCCAATTACTCTAAATTTAGAAGACAATTTTCCGGTTTTATATTAATA
>SEYY01024761.1:0-7500 GCA_009176605.1 Armadillidium nasatum | reverse complement strand
AATTCAGAAGATTCCAAATTAGAGAAACAAGAACAAACAACATCGTTGCACACATATGAGCAACATCCACCTTTGGAGAAAATTGAGGATAGAGACAGTAGGATTTAACAGAATCACGTTTGCTGTCAGCTGACCCAACCACTTTAGTTTCGGTTAGTTACAAAAGATGAGATTTAAAAAAAAAGAGAGGTGGTGTTCAACAAAAGGGAAATAGAACAAAGACCGCGAATGTTGCAGAAATTAATAAAAAAATGAAGACTGTGCATCGATGGAAGCCGGAATCGAGTTCTTGGCGTCATCATCCCCATCATCGATGGGCGCCAACTTCCAAGTAATTATGGGGTGAGGGGTGGATGAGAGGCATTCTTCGGGTGCCACCCTTCCAAGCATTTCCGAGGCAGCTTTTTGATTCGCCATTTTTTGTTTTGTTTATAAAGGTTATGTATGAGAAAGCTCTTGTAAATTGGTGGAAACATCTGAAGAAATGGGGTGGAGAGGAAGTGGGAGCATAGGCACTCCAATATGAGATGATGGTACACTAGAGAACCTCTGAGAAGGTGAAACGCGAATATATATATATATATATATATATATATATATATATATATATATATATATATATATATATATATATATATATATATATATATATATATATATATATATATATATATATATATCAGCTTTAAGATATAGATACATAATTTTAATACGTAAGGGATTAATAATACGAAATCAATCAGGGGAGAGGGAGAGGGTGAAACTAAGAGACTGAAGGAGAGGAGGGGGGGGGTTAAGATTGTACATTCATATACAATAAATAGGGGGGGGAGGGATGGAAGTGTCACCCATTAAGAGAATTATAATGGGACGTTGAGGGAAAGATAGGAAATGCAATATCTTATAAAGAGAAGCTCCCTTCAATTTCGATAATTGTTACGCTCTATAGATACAATGGCATCGAATTAATTTAGGCACTAATTCATTGCAGTGCCATTTTTTTGTTTTATGAGTTTTATGGAGATGTAGATGAAGTATGTTTCTATTATGCAGTCGAATTTTAATTTATTATTTTCATATATATATATATATATATATATATATATATATATATATATATATATATATATATATATATATATATATATATATATATATATATATATATATATATATATATATATATGGCGAAAGAAGGAGAATAAAAAGAAAGTTGGTATTACGTAGCAAAGAGGTAAGCATCTTTGACAATTTAATTTACTCAGGCAATAGCAACGAAAATCCGGCGACCTTACAAAATAAATTTCAAAAAAAAAAAAAAAAGAGAATGAAAAAGGCAAGGAGCTGAAGGAAGGAGGGATGGTGTAGGGGGGGAATTTTGTGGGGAGAATACTAAAAAGTAAGGAGGAGAGAATGGGGGGAATTTCAAAATAAAAATAAAAAAGAAGTGGAGGAAAGGCTTGAGAAAATAGTGAAGAAAAAAGTAACGAAGGGAATAGAAATTGATTTTGAAACAAGAGAAATTGCAAACAGTGCAAAAATAAATTTAATCAAGGACAAACAAAGAAGAACACGATTAAGTTTAAACATGATCAAGGCCAAACAAACAAGAGCACGATAAAGAACAATCACGATCAAGGACAAATAAACAAGAGCACGATAAAGAACAAACTTAATCAAGAAGAAACAATCAGGAATACGATAAAGGACAAATATAATTAAGGACAAACATGAAGACGATAAAGAATAAACTTGATTAAAGGCAAACAAACAAGAGCATGATAAAGAACAAATATGATAAAGGAAAAATATACAAACAGGATAAAGAACAAATATGATTAAGGACTAATAATAAAAACTTGATAGAGAACAAATATGATCTAGGACAAAAACAATGGACACGATAAAGAACAAATATGATTAAAGACTAACAAACAAGAACACGACAAAGAACAAATTAGATCAAGGACAAATATACAAGTATATGATAAAGAACAAACATGATCTAAGACAAAAACAAGAACACACCAAAGAACAAATATGATTAATTACTAACAAACAAGAGCACGATAAAGAGCAAACATGATCAAGAACAAACAAACAAGAACACGATAAAGAACAAACATAATCAAGAACAAATAAATAAAAACACGATAAAAAACAAACATGATCAAGGATATATAAGTAAGAAAGAACAAATATGGTCAAGAACAAATAAGAACATGATAAAGAACAAATACTCGCAAGAACAAATAAGAACAGCCTCGAACAAAAACCAATATTTATATAAACGAGAACACGCAAGTATTTACGTACATCATGCAAACAAGAACATGCCAATAAATCCGAGCAGTTATACAAACAAGATCAGGCGAACAAACACAACCAAGAATACGAGAACAAATGTAAAGTCCTACAAGCAAGCAAACACGAACAGTTTTTCAAACAAGAACAAGCCAAAAAATCGGAACACTCACACAGTCAGGAACATACGAACAAATATAAACAAGTTATAAAAATAAAAAATACGAACACTTGAACAAAACCAAAATATTCTGAAGAAAAACATATTTATTTATTATTATCATATTTACACATACACATTGAATGTAAAGAATTATTCATGAACACTCGGCTATTTGGGCCACCAATTAAATAGGACATTATTATATCTGGGTCACCAATTAAATAGAATATTATTATATCTGGGTCACCAATTAAATATGACGTTATTATATCTGGGCCACCAATGGGCCACCAATTAAATAGGATATTATTATATCAGAGTCACCAATTAAATAGGATATTATTATATCTGGGTCACCAATTAAATAGGACATTATTATATCTGGGCCACCAGTTAAATAGGACATTATTATATATCTGGGTCACCAGTTAAATAAGACATTATTATATCTGGGCTACCAATTAAATAGGCAGCTTCATATTTGGGCTACCAGTTAATTAACTAGTTCATTTGCACATTTGGGTTACCATTTAAATAGGACTGAATATATATAGTCCACCAGTTAAAAAGGACAAAAGAAGGGTATTTGGGACAGAGGATAATTGGAAACTGAGCTACTTAGTTAATTAAATAGGAAAATTTTTATATTTGGGTTACCATTTAAGTAGGAGTGAATATTATGCTGCCCTCAGTTTAAAAATACAAAAGTCGGCTATTTGGGCCAGAAGATGATATGGATATTTATTTAAACCATCTGTTTCATAGAATGACCAGTTATTTTAACTTCCAATATAATAGAACAACAGATGACCAATCAGACTACCAGTTCTACCACTTAAAATAGGACTGAATACTTTATTTCGGTTAGCTGTTAATAAGTAGAAGAGCCACTAATTTTGGGTGATATATATATATATATATATATATATATATATATATATATATATATATATATATATATATATATATATATATATATATATATATATATATATATATATATATATATATATATATATATATATATATATATATATATATATATATATATATATATATATATATATATATATATATATATATATATATATATATATATATATATATATATATATATATATATATATATATATATGAAAAGTGGTCAAAGTTGTCACTTCTGGTTTAAGGCATTTATTTTATTTTACCAAAAAAAAAAAAATAAATAAATAAATAAATAAATTAGAGAGAGAGAGAGAGAGAAAAGAAGAAAGAAACTAAAAGAGCTGAAGGAATATATAAATATATCGTTCTTGAAATTTTAGGGATTAAAAATTCTTCTTGAAATGTTTAGGATTTTTTTTTTTGTAATTCTTGAAATTTGAGATTATTTTGACTTTATAAATATTAGTCGTTCTTGAAATTTTAGAGATTAAAATATCATCTTGAAATAGTAAAAGGTGTTTAAATTCTAATAGAGATTAGAAGGCCTTGAAATACTATGAACTTATGAAATTTTTTAGAAATTAAAATTCGTTCTTAAAGTACAAAGAGATTTTGAGATCAGAGTACTTTTTATGAAATAATAAAACCCTTGACTTTTTTAAGAGATTAAAATGCATTCTTAAAGTGTTTGTGTGTGTGTGTTTGTATGCATGTATTACTTAGTGATTCTTGAACTTTTCGAGATCAGAATACCTTTATTAATATACTTAGAGATTGTTGAAGTTGTTAGTAATAATAATAATAATAATAATAATAATAATAATAATAATAATAATAATAATAATAATAATAATAATAATAATGAATAAGTGAGAGTGAGAAAATAAATACTAATAATAATAAATACTAAAATAAATAATATTAATAGTAATAATAATAATAATAATAATAATAATAATAATAAAAATAATAATAATAATGGTTAATGTTGCAACAGTATAGGAGAAAAAAACAAGTCACAAGCAACATTGACAAAAACAGAAATATGACTAAAAATAGTAGTAGTAGTAGTAGTAGTAGCAGACTATTATTTTTTTTCAAGTACTTAGAGTTTAAAACCGAAATCGTTTTTGCCATTTTTAAAATTATTGTGTATGTCTGTGTCTGTGTGTGTGTGTGTGTGTGTGAAAATAAGTGTGTACGTTAGTGACTATTGATGCTCACGTATGTATGTATGTATATGATTGTGTGAATGTTTTTATGTATTCCAACGAAATGAATCAAAAGAACTGACGAGGCTGAACTGAATATATCTTTTTATAATTTTAACGAAGTCCAAGGAAAAAAAATAAAATAAAATAAGGAAAAAAAATTAAATAAAAAAAATAAAAATAAAATAAAATTAAAATTAAAAAAAACTAGTTATTGTTATTAATAAAATTTCTTCCCATTCATTATTTTTGTTTCACACAAGATCGCATCGATGAGCAATTTTCAAAACTTCTGTTAAAACATTCCAGCCTCTCGTACTTCTGAGGTCTTCTCCCCTTACATTCTGTTCCCTCATTCAGAACCTCCGTCAGAACCTTAAACCTTAAAAGGTTTCCACACTGGTTTTTCTCCTCCCTCCCTTAATCAGGAACCTCCATCAGCTCCTGAGGTCTCATAGAGGGGAAGACAATAGATGGAGAGAATGAAGTGAGGGGAATCGGTTAAGAAGAGTCAGTTGGGGGGGAGTCCGTAAGGGGAGGAGTCACTATTGTTATTTTTTATTCACTTTGCCTTTTTTTAATTTTTTTTCCCCCTTTTTTTTTTTTTAATTTTTTACTTTGATTTTTTTTAAAGATCGATGAACGCTATTGAAATGATAATTTAAAATTTTGAATTATTATTACTATTATTATTATTATTATTATTATTATTATTATTATTATTATTATTATTATTATTATTATTATTATTATTATTATTATTATTATTATTATTATTTTCCTTACATATCTTCCTTTTCTTTTTCTAATAATAAGAATAATAATAATAATAATAATAATATATATAATATATATAATAATAAAAATATAAAATAATAATAATAATAATTTTAATAATAAAAAATAACAATGAAATAAAAATAATATTAATAATAATTATAAAATAATAAGAATATTATTGCAAATCTTCCTTTTCTTCTTCTAATTCTAATAATTATAATAATAATAATAATAATAATAATAATAATAATAATAATAAAAAATAACAATAAAATAATAATAATAATAATAATAATAATAAAAATAATAAATAATAATAATAATAAAATAATAATAATAATGATGATACTAATCTTTAATCTTTATTTATTTTTTCAGCTACAAATTCACATAAACAAATATCGTGTATTTTACATGTATTGATTCCAAACTGAAATGGGCTTCTGGAGAGACGAATTCGTCCTTTGAGCCCATTAAAATTATACATAATAACATACATAATATAATTTTCCGATAGCAAACAAAATTTGAATATTGTAAATTTTATAATGTATTATACATTATAGTTATAATCTTAACCAAAACTATTTCTTTAAAAAATAATTATAATAATAAGGATAAAAAATAAAAAATAATAGCAATAATAATGCTGAAAAACCGTAAATTAATAATTATTACAATAATAATAATAATAATAATAATAATAATAATAATAATAATAATAATAATAATAATAATAATAGATAATAATAATAATAATAATAATAATAATAATAATAATAATAATAATAATAATAATAATAATAATAAATTCAATATCAATGAAAATAATAATGACAATATTAACAATAATATTAATCGTAATAATACTAAAAGTTCGTAACAATAATAGTAATAACAAAATTTGTGATTTTGATTTTGAGTTAGTGTGGAAATAAGTGGTTTGGTCGGGATACTTCCTTTAGTATTTTGATAGCAAGTTATTTTTGACATGTTTACGAAATATAGGAAAGTGTTGCTAATACTCGTGTGTGTTTTGGAAGATCATTCCATTTTTCAATGCCATTGTACGATATAGCTCTGCGTGATTTGTTTACAGTCTACTTTGTTCTGCTTAAGGTATGTGAGTTTGTGCTGAGCAAATTCGTTCTTCTTACATTTTGGTTATGCATTATTAAATTTGTTAGTAATTCATTTGACATTCCGTTTATGACTTTGAAAATTTGGGTAGTCATTGTAAGAGTGAGCATATCTTTTGTAGTTTGAGAATGGATAATTTTTCAAAAGTGGGGGGCTTGTATGTCCATAGTAATTGCGTGATCTATATAATATACGAATTAATTTTTTTATGTGGTATTATTAATTAAAGGTTGTAGCAGCAATACACTTGCACAACCCTTATATCGGTGAATTACATAGTAGGTGTGGATAATAATAATAATAAGTTATTTATATAATAATAATTATTATTATGTTTAATAATAACAAATAATTATAACAGTTATAATAATAATAAAATAAATATATTAATAATAATAATAACAGTAATAATAATAATAATAATAATAATAATAATAATAATAATAATAATAATAATAATAATAATAATAATAATAATAATAATAATAATAATAATAATAATAATAATAATAATAATAATAATAATAATAAAATAATAATAATAAGAAATAATAATAATAATAATAATAATAATACTAATAATAATAATAATAAAAATAATAATAATAATAATAACCTGAAAATTGTAAGCAAAATTTCAACTAATATTAAAATAAAGCTGAAGACCTTCTAGAATCATTATAACGGTAACCAACTTCTTCCAACCATTAAGATTTCTTTATTACAAAATTAAAATAAGAAATAATAATAATAAAGAAATAATAATAATAATAATAATAATAATAATAATAATAATAATAATAATAATAATAATAATAATAATAATAATAATAATAATAATAATAATAATTATTTATAATTATATGATTCGTAATAATTTTAAAATTGTTATTTTGGGTTAGTAGGGGAAATAAGTGGTTTAAGAAGACGGCTGATGCTCTTTCAGTTAGTTACCATCGTGTGTCAATTTACTTACCT
>SEYY01024760.1:62500-76342 GCA_009176605.1 Armadillidium nasatum | reverse complement strand
ATAATATATAATATATATATATATATATATATATATATATATATATATATATATATATATATATATATAACTTGCCAGCCCCTCCCCTGCCAAGTTTTTACGAAGCCCCGCCACTGAAAAAATAATATATACAGGGTTAGGGACTATGGTGAATAAAGCTTTTTTTTAAATTTCGAACTGCCTGCTATGTCATGGGGTGAATGTCTGCATAATAAACATTATGGTAAAGCTCATTTTTTATTTCATTGAAAAAAGTTGCCCCAGGCTGCCAATTGAAAATTTTCATTTCACGCTCAAATAGAGAAATTTTTTTTCAGTGTTGGAAATTACTCTCGTGAGAGGTGGATGTACTACGTGCATATCAGTTTCGAAATTTTGGTGCTTTATTTATATAAATAACAATGCCTAAGATTTATATTGCTTATTTTTTAATTTTATTGTTAGAAAGTTAATCATTTTTAATTAATTTCTCGTTTTATATTTCAGATTAACTGTATAATAAAAATTTGTAATTGTAATCGAACTCAGTAGTTTAGTGTAATGGCTGACTTTAAGTCACTTGATACAATAGACAAGAATGCTAAAATTTGGACCAAAAAACTTGCCAATTACGACTAAAGGAAATAAAAGAAATTTGCCAAGAATTTAGCATTTTAAGGATTATGTGAGGTTACCTTCAAAGAAAGATGTTCTAGGATGTTACCATATACTACTTGATAATGAAAAATCGAACGAAAAACGAATCAAAATTATTCATGAGGAATTAATTAATTTATGGAAGAAAATGGGTTTTCACATGCTTAGTGAGAAAGCAATCATTGCTCGCATTAAAAAACTAATAGGAGAATATGAGAGAAATCAGCGATATCCAAAACAAGAATTTAAGAAGACATTGAATTCTGTTTTGGACATTACAAAGACAGAAGGACAATGGTTGTGCCAAGAAGACAAGGAACTTTATGAAAAGCAGATCGAATCTGAAGGCAAAATAGGGTACACAACTCATAAACCAGCTCCAATTTCCTCGATTCATCCATCAAAAAGGAAGAGATTAACTACAAAAATTACTATAACTGTGCCAAAAGATGATATAGATGACATATCAAGTACTTCGACCTCCGATTCAGATACCAGTTCTAATGTAAGCGTCTATGAATGTCCCACTAAGGCAAAAAAGAAATATTGTACGTCTGTGGCAACCTCATTAGTTACTGACCTATCACTTTCAACTAATAAAGCATCAAAAGTTTGTTTAGCTCTTGCACAAGAGGGAATAAATCTACCAACCCCTTCACAGTCTGGAATATTCAGACGTATGATTAAATGTGGAGAAGATCTAACTTTGAAAATAAAAAATCTTCTTGCAAAAGAAAAAGATTACTGTTTGCATTTTGATGGAAAAAGGCTACCAACAGGAAAAGGAAACATAAAGCAACAAGAAGAGTATCAGGCTGTATTCCTTCCAAGTCCAATCAAAGAAATCAAATTAGGAGTAATTAGATATGAAAGTGGTTCAGCAGAAAATATATTTAAAGGAATTCGTACTATTATTGATGACTATGATGCATGGTCTAGTATCAAAATGATCATTTGTGATACTACTGTTGTAAATACTTGCCATAAGAATGGGGTTGTAATTAGAATACAGCAAAAAATGTTACAAATGGGTTTAAATATGCCTCAGTACATAGGCTGCCAACACCACGTTTTGGATAGAATACTAAAATATGTTCTTGACTTCTATCTTAATAAGCATACCACAGGTCCTAATTTAAATTATACATTTATAGATGAGATAACTGAAGGGTATGAGGTCTTTAAAGAATCGTATACTCCAGAGGTAGAGATGCTCGTAGTGGAAAATCCTGGATGGAGGGATGATTTTAGGTTCCTTTATATTCTTTGCCTTGCATTTCGGCAATTCAAAGAAAATCGCAAATTACCGAAAATAATTTGGCAATCTCTACCATCTATTCATAGTGCTCGATGGAATTCCAGAGCAATTTATTCCCTTATTGCTTATTTTCTGTTACCCAACTGGAGAGAAATTCTGGAAACTCCAGTTACTTTCATTGCTTTTGGTTGGCAGGAAGTATGGTTTTCTAAAAAAAGGTTTAATAATGAAATATATGACAAGTTCCTGTCAAATATTAAAGAAACAAAGTGCCGAACTGCTGAAAAATGTTTTAAAACTCATTGGTCTAAGGAAAATTCTGTTATAGATATACCGCGATCAAATATTATAGCTGAAAGAGGAATTAAGCTAATGGAAGAATTAAGCAAAACTTGTAAAACCGATAAGTATCTAAACATCAAATTTGTATCCAAAAACAACTTTTAATTATTATCTAGCTTTTAGTAGTAAGTACAGAGCTATTTGTTATTTTAACTAAGGAAATAAAATTATTCTTTGCTGTTTCATCTCTTATTTTGCAAAATTAAATCAACAGCACTATATTAAAAATTTTAAGTCTAACCCTGGGGAAACTTTTTTCACAATTAAGATATATGATCAACATATTCTTATTTAGTGTCAAAAAGTTCATCGATTCACACTGCAGGGAAATAAAATTTGTTTTTGTCATAGCCCTATATATATATATATATATATATATATATATATATATATATATATATATATATATATATATATATATATATATATATATATATATATATATATATATATATATATATATATATATATATATATATATATATATATATATATATATATATATATATATATATATATATATATATATATATATATATATATATATATATATATATATATATATATATATATATATATATATATATATATATATATATATATATCAAACTAATTTCATAGGTTCTTATTAAAAGTTCATAGAGAATAGCTAACTTCTTTATTAAATCGCATAATAATATCAGCAGGGCAGATGTTATATTATTAATTATATTATTATTATTATTATTATTATTATTATTATTATTATTATTATTATTATTATTATTATTATTATTATTATTATTATTATTATTATTATTATTATTATATTTATTATATTATTATTATTATTATTATTATTATTATTATTATTATTATTATTATTATTATTATTATTATTATTATTATTATTATTATTATTATTATTTTGAAGGCTTTATATGACCGTGAGGAACAACTCTTCCTTATCACAAATTACATAAAAAACAAAGAAAAACTAAATAATGGATACCTAGGATTTATTAATATAAACTTAATCAAATTGGTTTATTGTTGTTAATTATTCCATAGAATTATGTAGTACTGAAGAGGTGAATTAAATTGGAACCAAAGAGTATGAAAAGCTTTAAGGTTGAAACTACCAAAAAATATTTTCCCATCCCAAGTTGAAATTTTGTTAAATAATTGATTCGATTCACTAATACTTAATATTTTACTTCTGTCTTTATTTTTTTATGTTCAAATTATAGAACATCAATTTGTTTTATTTTTCTTCAAAATTTTAAGTGTTGAGAGCTCAAACGCTAAAAGTAAGAATCTTTTTAAATATTTATCCTATTAACAACATAATAAATATTAAATTACAAACATTCGACGCTAAATAAAATATTTAAAAAATTAAAATAGAATTTTTTCTCTGTTTCTTTAAAATTTGAAACATAAATACAGTGAACTGGTTCTATCAGTCTCATTTTTCGCCATTTTTATATATAAAAATAATTAATATAACTTGTTCTGTTTTAAAAACTATAATTTAATAAACTTACTTAATGAACCAATTATATATATCTACTTAATTATTTATTATTGCTTAGAAAAAAGAAAAAAAGACTTGTAGGCTGTAACTAAAAACAAAGAAAAATCATGATTTTTTTTTTTTTTTTTTATAAATAAAAAAAAAAAAATCATAAACCTTGGGCTAATAAAGAAAAATAATTTCAATGATCCTTTTCAATAATATACAGGAATGGATCAGAACCAACTAACTGAAAAATAAAAATCCCGTCAGCGACCCAATAGCCCTAGTGTATTGGATGTAAATCATATTGCGCTAATAAGAAAATAATTGTAAAGTAAATGTATTTGTGAGATCTTCATATTTTAATTTTTGTCATTATAATTATTTTCTTCAAATATGGTGATATTGACACTTAAAAATCTTCAGCAACAAACTTTTAATATAGAAATAGACTTATCTGCTTCGGTAAGAATTGTATTTTTTAGGTACCGAGAGTTTGCATAATATTGTAGACTTGTGTTCTTTGTTCATTAGACACAGAGTTTAGTAGTTAAATTACTTTCAAGTTTACAGGATATTTTAGGGCTAACTTGAAGTATGTGGTTGAATTCTCGATAATTGCTTAATTTTAATTTCTGGATGTGTATTGCATTTCATTGTTTCCCAAGGTATTTTGTGTAAACCGTAGGCCTAGAGTTATTGTAAAAATTTAGAGGTACTGTCGGGCACGCGGCATTTAGTTATTCAGAATACAAACTGGTTTTGTTTTACATTAATGAAGACCAGATAGTGCTGAAAAAGGATATTCAAGTGTGAAGTTATACTCTTAATGGTAATTGTTTGAAGGAAAGACCTCACAACCCATTTTGATAATTCAGTCTGACACAATACCTCTGTTTTTCACTAAATTGAAAATATGAAGTTAAAATATTTAAATGCATTCTACACATACTTTTTTTTTCATAGAAGAGTAATATAAATACATAATAAAAAGAAAGCTCCTCAAAAAAATTAATAAAAAAAATAATTGTAGCATTCACAGTAGTGAGTTTTATTGCACAAGACCAGGTTGCAAAAAATAACTACATACCTTCTACATTGTCTAGTTTGATTGGAACTACGTATTCACGTTTTGTGAGTTCAACTGAAACTACGTGTACAAGTTGCAAATAATCTATTTCTGAGGATAATAATAATATTATAACAATATTTTCAGAGATATATATATATATATATATATATATATATATATATATATATATATATATATATATATATATATATATATATATATATATATATATATATATATATATATATATATATATATATATATATATATACCGGGGCCCCGGCCGGCTAAAAATCAGGGAAAACCGGGGTTGCCTGGCCGGGGTTAAAATGGCAAAATTATACTTAAATTTTTTTTTTTTTTTAAATTTTCAGCCGATTCTGCTGAAACTTTCAGTATATAGATTTTTTACCGGTAAGAAAAGTCCATTTCTAGCGTTTTTTCCGAGTATATACGGTTAAAAGTTTTTTTTTTTTTTTTTTTTTTGAAATTTTACCCTTTTTTAATTGAATGGTAGTGCCAAACCACTTTTTAGAATGAGCTGAAAATTGGACTATTTATTCAAAATTAAATGGGATACAAAAGTCTCTAATAGACTTTTGTTCCCAGAGTTATAGGAAAAATGTTATATGCCAAAAACTGACCAACTATAGAAAAAAAAAATTTTTTTGAACTAAAAAAATCCACCTTTTCAGACAAAATTTAAAAAAAAAAAAAAATACAACTATGACATTTCCTATTTTTGGTGTGTATAGAGGAGGGGTGGGGCTACAAATTCCTCTGTGTACTTTATTCGATGACATTCGTTGGTTTTTGAGATATAGCCTTCAAAAAGGTCCATTTTTGGCCAAATTTCAAAATTCCCAAAGTTTGAGAGGCTATATCTCGCTTCAAACAAAAGCATTTAAATATGCACTAAATAAATATTGTTGCCCTGCCCTCTTCTAAACAATATTCACAAATAAAAAAAAATAGTAGGTAGCGTTTTTTATAAATAATTTTTTCCTCCAGAAGGGTACGATTTTTGCAAATTTTTTTTTCAAGTGCTTATATAACTTTTTTCTAGACGTGATATCAAAAACCTATTCCCACCAATGCAAGAAATTGGGGCAAAGATTATTCAGCTAAATTTTCAGCTCATGTGGACCAGTGGTTTGATCCAGTTATTCATTTTTTTCAACTTTGGGTCCAAATAAGTTTCAAACCGTTATAGACTCAAAAAAATGCTCGAAATCAACTCAGAACTTCGTGAAAAATTCACATACTTTGAAAATTTCAGCTCAATCAGTCAAATAATAAAAAAAAAAAATTTCAAACAAAATTATAAAAATTAAGATTTTTTTTTCTTTTCTGTTTTCTTTTGACCGCTCCTTTTCTGCTAGTGAATGTTCATCTTTGTGTTTTGATTTTAGATACTCCAAAAAGATTTGGTTGAAATTTTTTTTACTTGTAGCACCCGGAGGTTCTCTTCTAATTTTCTGACTGCAGATGTTAACATTTAGCTATTTCGAGCCTATCCTGAAACATTGTAAAGTATTCCAAATACTGCAGAAGCTGATCTTTTAGCCATATTGACTGAAAGTATAAACAAAATAATAATTTTTAAATAATGCAGCTAAATGATACAAGTTTGATACATGGCAATAAAATAACAATGATATGTATAAATACAGGCTAAATTGATAATTTTATATCTTATTTCAAACTTTACCTTAGGGTCTTACTTAAGTAAACCTGTTGAATCACTATTATGAATTAGAATATTTTTTTTTTAAATTTTTGTACTTTTTTTAAACTTTAACTATACAAAACTGTAATTTTTTGATTTTTTTTTTGGAGAAAATGCATATAATCATTAATTTAAGTGAATGTTGGCTATTCTACTCCTTCCTTACAATTAAATAAACCTTATATCTAATTTTCTTAACCTTAAATTTCAGTGCTTTTGACCTCTTTACAAATTTTAGGAAACCCCGGCCAGAACCCCGGCCCCGGCCAAATTCCAACCCCGGTCGGTTCATATATATATATATATATATATATATATATATATATATTATATATATATATATATATATATATATATATATATATATATATATATATATATATATATAATTTTACCTGTGTAATTATGGCTTGTATAAATGACTAATTGCAATCCATAAATGATGATTTGTCCTTTTTTTAAATCAAATTTTCATTTAAAAAGAAATTTAGCAAATTGGCTATGCAAGTGGAGTTTCGTATTGCCATATCTTGAGATACTGGTTCATACATCATACCACAAATATTCTTTGAATTTTCAAATATAACTGTTAGGTGTTGAAAGCCTTTGTAAGCGTATGCAATCATAAGCCTTATAACAATCACTAATAATTGTTTGTACCTGGCAGATATATATATATATATATATATATATATATATATATATATATATATATATATATATATATATATATATATATATATATATATATATATATATATATATATATATATATATATATATATATATATATATATATATATATATATATATATATATATATATATATATATATATATATAGTAGTATTAGAGAGAGAGAAGCAATACACATAAATTATATGCAAAACTTAACAAGCAGTGGTTAGGTTTATTTTCTGGCCATTAGGTGTAGTTTTACGCTTTACAGTTCAGTATAGGTTAAGTTGAACCAGTTTGACTTAACCTAACCTAGACTTAAAGGTAAAACTATGCCTAACTGCCAGCAAATAGACCTAACTTACACAAGCACCACTCTTTGCTAACTACGCCTAATGGCCAAGTCGTTATATATATATATATATATATATATATATATATATATATATATATATATATATATATATATATATATATATATATATATATATATATATATATATATATATATATATATATTAATTTTTTAAATTTTTTTTGTAATGACAATGATTCCAGCAACCTTGTTGTAATAGAAATTTATAGGCTATGTTGTTAGTTTCAAATTCCTATATGTAGTTCCAGCTTAACTTGTAATGCATAGGTATGTTATCTTCAGCAACCTGGTCTTGTATGAAAAAATCCACTACTGTGACCTCTACAATTACCAAAAAAATACTACTTATGCTGCGAAAATGAAATACTTTTAAACTGTCCTATTATTTCGCTTCAAATACATTTCTAGCACCAACCACCATGGTATATACTATGCAACAGTATTCTTGGACATCTCAGTTTTCTATATTTAAGAGAAAATGGAATTAAACTGTGAATGTTTTTAAAGTAAAAGAGATAAGTGGAATTAAATGGCAAACTGGAAAAGTAAAAAGAATATATATATATATATATATATATATATATATATATATATATATATATATATATATATATATATATATATATATATATATATATATATATATATATATATATATATATATATAGAGAGAAAGAGAGAGAGAGAGAGAGAGAGAGAGAGAGAGTAAAAGTTAAATTGTCTGACCTTCGATATATGGAAACATTGATATATCAATGCAAATTTTTGATATTTGTATTATTATTTAGCTTTCATTTCATTTATGCCAATTAATATTATTACTATTTAGTTTTCTAGTGTACTTAGTTCGACTTATCATAACCTGAATGACCAAAGTTTGCTGTGTGATACAGGCCTAACTGATTGATGGAATGTTGCCATGGGATACAGGCCTACTGCCATATTACCCCATATATATATACTTAAAAAAAAAACAAAAAAAACATATATATATATATATATATATATATATATATATATATATATTTATATTTTATATTTATATTTATATTTATATATTATATTTATATTTATATATATATATTATATATATATATATATATATATATATATATATATATATATATTGACTGGGGCCCCCCAGCTAAAAATCAGGGGAAACTGGGGTATGCCTGCGGGGGTTAAAATGGCAAAATTATACCTTAAGGGGACAGTCCAATTTTAATTTTTTTTTTACTTTTTTAGCCTGGTTCTTCTTAAATTTTGTGTATATAGCATTTTCTAATTGAAAGTGCATTTCTAGCGTTTTTCTGAGTCTATAATGGTTTGAAAGTTTTTTTTGGAAATTTTACCCTTTTTCAGGTAAATGGTGGGGCCAAACCACTTCGGAATGACCTGAAAATTGGAATGCATATTCAGAATTCTATGGGCTACAAAAGCTTCTAATACTTTTCTCAAAGCTATAGAAAAATATTAAGCCCACAACTGACTGACTATCAAGAAAATTGAAAAAAAAATCCATCTTTTCGGATAAAATTGAAAAAAAAACTACAACTATAACATTTTTTAATTTTGGTGGGTATATATCAGAGGCTTTCGATATGTCTAAACTGACACCAAAAGATTTAATGAAATTCCAAAGGGAGGACTAAGAAGCAGAGAGAAGGGAAAGAAAATCACCAGTAGAACTTTTTTTTATGAAAGCCATACTGGTGATCAGAGAAAATTAGAAGATTTGAGATCTTTCCGACTCTTAAGAAGCTTTAGGAAAAATGGAGGTTGAAGAAATGGGATGGTAGCTGAAGGGTTGGAGAGGTCCCTCTTTTTTGGCGTATGTTGAATGAGAGCACATTTCCATCAAGAAGCGAAGTTGAAGTAGAAAGACAAAATATTTTGCCAAAGCAGGGTGCAAGCAAAAATATTCCAATTTTGAGAACCACAGGAGAGATACCATCAGTTCTGTATGCCTTCTTAGTGTAAACCTAAGAGAGAGCAGAAATGGACTACTGTAGAAGAAATTACAGTTTTAGACATAAATGAAGGAGGAAGTGTAGTTCCAAAATCATCTCAAGTTGAATATGGCAAAAATCAGAGCAGAAAAGTTTTAGAAGAAAGTAAAACAGCAATTGTGATGAAAGAAAATACTAATGGAGGGGGAGAGAGAGAGGCAAAGTTTGAGTTGACATTTTTTGCAAACTACCTGAAAAAGAAGAGGAGAGCCAGAAAAATTATTGCATTTTGTATTGAGAAATGAGTTTTTGGTCTTACAAAGAACAAGAAGAGATTTTTCATGATTTTGGGATGAAATATAAATTGCATGATTTTCTGAAGGTTTATAGTATATTAAGGGAAAGCATCATTCCACTGGAAATCAAAGAAGTATGATGGAAAGTCCGACCAGCTTAGGCACTGAAATTTCACAAATGTTTTCTTGTAACAGGCAGGGTCTTGCGGAAGACTAGAAAAGGAAACAGAAATAAGAAAGCGATTGGAAGAACCCAGAGTATGATAGTTTGAATGTAAAAGAAGGATTAGAAGTTTAGAAAAAGGTCTAGAATGTTAATTTTATCTCAGAGATGATCAGGGATACTAGTAGGGAGCTGCACCCACTATTCAAGGTTGATTTGGATAGAAAATTGAAAGGCACGTTCATTGGCTGTATCATGAAAACTAGAAGAAAGTCATTGACATTGGTGAACATTGAAATCACATAATATGATAATTTCTTAGAAAAGAGGAGAAAAGAGAATGTTCTGTTTTGGAGTTTAGATAGTAAATTATTCGATAAACAGAACAAATGAATTTAGATGTAGAAATGGTAAAAGAACTTTAGCCACAAGGTGAAAAATTCAGAAGGCTCCAGATTAGACACACACACATACATAACCTCCTTTGGCTGAAAATTGAAAATAGACAGTAAGAGGAAACCAAATGGTTTGCTATCAGAAGGCTTAACCACCTGAGTTTAAGAATAAAAGTTTAGGTCTAAAAGGAGAGGTAGTGTTCAACAAAATGAAATTTGTAAAGAACACTACTATTAACTACTTTCTACCAGCTTTGCAATGCTTTTACAATACAAAAGCATTGCCATGTATGATGGCAGAAATTGGTAGAGTGATTGACATATGTGCTTGAGGGTGCCAGTTTGATCCTGCTTCTGGATCCTAGGTATATGCTACCTAGAAAAGTTCCTCTCCTCAAATAAGGCATTGCCAGTGAGATGGGAACTTTTGTGTGGGGTTTAGCAACTATAGGTTCTGTTTGAAAAATTTCTCATATGTTACAGATGCTGTAAAAAAAAAAGTAAAATTAGTTTTAACTAATTTGTTAATAAGTACACAACTGCACCTCACTTAAGTTTTTCTCAGGGTATTAATATAGATGTCCTGCTTTTCAGCTTTGATTCCCTTAAAAAGGCATTTTCTGTTAATTGAAACTTTCTATGAAAATATAATAAGAATAAAAAAAGGAAAAAAACAAAATTTTAGAACAAAAATATCCTAAAATTCATTATATATTTCCCAATCTTTCTTTCTCTTTCTCTCTACCTCTCATATATATATATATATATATATATATATATATATATATATATATATATATATATATATATATATATATATATATATATATATATATATATAAATAATTGAGTGATTGACTCACATGCTTGAGGGTGCTGGTTTGATCCCACTTGGGGATCCTAGGTATATACTACCTAGAAAAGTTCCTCTCCTTGATAATATATATATATATATATATATATATATATATATATATATATATATATATATATATATATATATATATATATATATATATATATATATATATATATATATATATATATATATATATATATATATATATATATATATATATATATATATATATATATATATATATTTTAGGTTCGAGAACTGAAGGAAAAAATAGAAAAAGAAAATGGGTCAGATTACCCTGCAGAAGGTCAAAAACTCATTTATATGCAGGATATATATATATATATATATATATATATATATATATATATATATATATATATATATATATATATATATATATATATATATATATATATATATATATATATATATTTATTTTTTTTTTTTTTTTTTTTTTTTTTTTTTTTTTTTTTTTTAATATTTTTTAGATTATAATTTTTTGTTTTATTAAATTAAATAAATTGGAAAGTAACCATTAAAAAAAGTTTTAAATTTTTTGTATGTGAAAAATATTTTTACTGTACCATTAGCATCTTCATTGTAATATATTTCTTTGAAGTAAACTTGTACATTTGTACTAGAGTAGGTTTTTATTTTTTTAAATACAAGTTTTACTTTTTAAAAAAATAATTTTGGGTTAATTTATTAATTAATTTAATTATATTTTTTGTTATAATTTTATTAGTCATTTTCCATTCATGCCATTTTTAAGTTTGATAATTTAAATCTTTATTATTTTAAAATTTCATTCATTTACTTTTCAAATTTATCTAATTTTTTTCTTACTGTAGGTAAAATATTAGATGATGATAGTAATTTGGAATCATACAACATAGATGCAAAAAAATTTTTGGTTATAATGGTTTCAAAACCCAAAGCCCCACCACCTTCTTCAGCTCCATCTGATCCTACAGTAGTATCAGAAGAAACACCAACAACTACAGAGGTATGGTATCCATTTTATGAGTCTGATTATTGCTCGGATTAATATTTGCTTCAATTTTTTTAAACATTATTTGAGAGTATATTAAGTGTTATATATATATATATATATATATATATATATATATATATATATATATATATATATATATATATATATATATATATATATATATATATATATATATATATATATATTTTTGATTTTTTTAAAAATAAAAAAATCAAAAAAAATGATTTTTTTGATTTTTTTGATTTATTGATTTTTTTTTTTAAAAAATAATAAAACTTTTTTTTTTATTTTTTTATTTTGTCATATTTTTTGATACATAATGATACAACAGATATATTAGTTCCTTCTTACTGTGTTAAAAAACTTTAAAGTAGTTTATATGTTAGAAATATAACTTCCTTAATATTTGGTTCAAGATTTCATATAGGGTAATACAAGAATCTGATCTTCATTAATATAATTTATCCAATATAGAACTGTTAGAGTTTAGAATTCCTAATATATATTCAATCAAATCTTCAACAAAATTTTATTGAGCTTTAATCTAATGCAATTTGAGGTTATAGACAAAAGAGAAAACAGAAAAGACAATTCCTTTTAATTTTCAACCATTTAAATTTTTATACAATATTCCTCTATATAAATTATAAAAGAAAGAAAATTTAAGCACTTTTGATGCATAATCATTAATCCATAAATTATAAATTAAATACATAACTTGCATATAATATATATATATATATATATATATATATATATATATATATATATATATATATATATATATATATATATATATATATATATATATATATATATATATATATATATATATATATATATATATATATATTGCAAGTTATGTATTTAATTATGGATTAATGATTATGGATCAAAAGTGCTTAACTTTTCTTTCTTTTATAATTTATATAGAGGAATATTTTTTTCTTATAATGTTGTATAAAATTTTAAATGGTTGAAAATTAAAAGGAATTGTCTTTTCTGTTTTCTTTTTTGTCTATAACCTCAAATTGCATTAGATTAAAGCTCAATAAAATTTTATTGAAGATTTGATTGAATATATATTAGGAATTCTAAACTCTAACAGTTCTATATTGGATAAATTAAATTAATGAAGATCAGATTCTTGTATTACCCAATATGAAATCTTGAACCAAATATTAAGAAAGTTATATTTCTAATATATAAACTACTTTAAAGTTTTTTAACACAGTAAGAAGGAACTAATATATCTGTTATAGCATTATGTATCAAAAAATATGACAAAATAAAACAAATAAAAAAAAAACAGTTTTATTATTTTTTAAAAAAATCAAAAAAATCATGATTTTTTCATAAAAAAATCAATTGATTTAATCAACTGATTAAATCAATTTGATTTAATCAATGCCATGATAATATATATATAATATATATATATATATATATATATATATATATATATATATATATATATATATATATATATATATATATATATATATATTATAAAATATGGCTATAAAAAGAACAAAATCTCACAAGGAAAATAAGAATAAAAAATTAAACTTGGT
>SEYY01024760.1:52500-57500 GCA_009176605.1 Armadillidium nasatum | reverse complement strand
TGCTGAAGCTGATCTTTTAGCCATATTGACTGAAAGTATAATCAAAATAATAATTTTGAAATAATATAGCTAAATTATACAAGTTTGATTCATAGCAATAAAATATGTGTAAATACAGGTTAAATTGATAATTTTATATTTTACATTTTTTCAAATTTTACCTTAGGGTCTTACCTAGGTAAACCTGTTGAATCACTATTATGAATTAGAAATTTTTTATTTTTTTTAATTTTTGTACTTTTTTTAAACTTTTACTATACAAAACTAATTTTTTGAAAATTTTTCGGAGAAAATGCATATAATCATTAATTTAAGTGAATGTTGGCTATTCTACTCCTTCCATACAATTAAATAAACCTCAATTAAATTTATATCTAATTTTCTTAACTTAAAATTTCAGTGCTTTTGACCTCTTTACAAATTTTAGGCAACCCTGGCCCCGGCCAAATTTGGGTGACCCCGGCCCTGGCAAAATTCCAGCCCCGGTTGGTCCCTAGCCAGAAGACTATTTTTACTTTTTTTAAAATTATTTGTGAGAACCATGAGTTTCCTTTGATAGTTTGATTTCTTAAAACGATGTTTCAGAAAAGCTCTTTCTGTAAATCTTCCTTTGTAATATAAAAAAATAATAGAGGGAAAGTGGCATTCAGAATGTGTATAAATCTTTTGCTGTTAAGATGTGGTGATATATTGTCCTTTGTAAACTTGCCTTTGATGCAGCCCTTTTTACCATTTCTCCAATACCATCACACATTTTTACCATGACTAGTTGCAAAGAAATTCCATTTTGCTAATGTGCCATAGAAATCAATTTCATGATGACATAGATTAATGAAATTGTACCTATTTTTATATTGGACCACTGAACCCTCTGTAATGAATTTTCCTTATATTTAGAACAATTTATTAATTTCTGTTGTTAATGCTTTCTGAAAGGCTTTAACTAGTGCTGTTTTATGCTCTAAGCAGTCACTAATGAAACATAGTCTTATGTCATAAATTAGTATTTGTTTTGTAGTACAGCATGAAAGGATGAATTGTTGCTTTATTTTTAGTCCAGTTAGAATGTTTGACTGGCATCTTACACTACAAACTAATAATTTTCTGAAAAGTCTACTATTATACCTTCTGATTCTTGAATATTGTTTTTAAGATCGTGAAAGTAATTTTTTTGACTCTTTTTAATGAAGTGATGCTTTGTCAGATCTCCAATTTGTCAATAAATTCATCAATTGATAGGGATACATTTTCTAATGTTTAGTGATCAGTTTGCACCCATTGGCTATAATTGATTCTATCTCTGCAATCTGATTCAAGCTTTGATTGGGTGAAGTTTGAAATGCCATTTATTCCAGGGCATATACGACATTGTTGAAGCATTTATTCTCTGTTATTCATATTAGGGATGGAGCGATACCAAAATTTTTACCGATACTGATACCTAAAAATTTACCGGTACCGATACTTACCGATACTTTATCCATTCATATACCAAAATTTACCGATACCATACCCAATACCTGAAAATATACCGATATCTACTTTGTGGATTTTCACCTATTGCTGGTGGTTCTGGAACGTAAACCCCGTCATAGATGAGGGATTACTGTACATGAATTTTGTACACAGATAGGTTTCAAATCAATATTGTGGAGCTTCATAAATAATTCAAGATTTTCAGCTTTTTTGTTTGTATTTATAAGCAATGCATATATGCATCAATATAGTATATGAAATACAAGAGGTCAAAAGGGTGGGGGAAAATAATCATTAAAGACCAACCTGGGTTGGGATTGACACATTTGTTGATATGTTTCTCTCTGGACAATACTTTTTGAAAGTATTCCTTAAAGGGGGTCCAGCCCCTCAGACGTTTAACTCCTGAAAAATTGATTTTCTCTTCAGAATAGAGCTTTTAAACATTAGTTTTTAATTTAAAGAGCTATTCAGTCTTTTTAAATGAACTAAACCACATGTCTCTGCAACATTCATGAGAAAAGATAAGATAATTCTATTTGGGGGATGTGCCCAAAATATAATTTTCCCAAAATTTTGAGGGCTGATATCTTCTGACCCCCTCAACCGATTGCACTGAAATTGGAGGTTTTTATTACTGTTACCAAATTAAAATAAAAGCATACCATAGCAAAAATTCTATTTTCCTGTTTGATCTCATATGGAATGCACCATATATATAATCACTGTTTTGTATATAAAAAAAAGTTTGCCTCCATATTTTCTATTTGCAGTTCAACGGAGAGTGCTGAATCCCTTATAGTGATGGGAGAAGAATTTAATCGAATGGTAGAAAATATAATGGAAATGGGATATGAAAGATCGCAGGTATATATATATATATATATATATATATATATATATATATATATATATATATATATATATATATATATATATATATATATATATATATATATATATATATATATATATATATATATACTAGAATATAGATATTGAATAAATTCTATAATGGAAAAGCAACAGCCCTCTTTCTACTACCTAGGCTGACTTCTCCCAACACAATAAAAGAACTACAAAGCGAACGGAAAAATATTCTTTCTTACACTATCCTTCATAGGCCAGTAATATTGCCTCTAAAGATATTTAAGCTACTCTAAGCGTAGATGCTATTTGAGAAAGAGAGAATAAGAAGACTTGTTTGTATTTAATAAATTATTTGCATAAAGCCAAAAGAGGTGGACAAGTCTACAAACCAAGAAGAAATAATATTAAACATATTTATAATGAAGCAACTTGAGAATTTATTCTCAATCATTCTCACACTGCAGTCTCCTTTTAACTCTCTCACTTTTTTCTCTTTCTCTTATATATATATATATATATATATATATATATATATATATATATATATATATATATATATATATATATATATATATATATATATATATATATATATATATATATATATATATATATTTAAATTATTGATGCTGTGCAAAAATGGATTTGTTGGAAGGATCCTTATTTGTTTGGATTGCACAACCTAATAAGACACACTACTGACTTGCTTTGAAGTATAGTATTTTTCTAGATTAATGTTTAACATTTGTGGACTTAAGCATCACTTCAATTAGATTCTGCTATTCCCTTTTATTTTTGTTCTTAATTTCTATTCTAAAGCATATTTTGGGCTTATTTGCTCATGTGTTTTAGTCGCAAATCTGCAATTTTGGCTCATTTTATTGTTCGTTATTGATTTTTCTATGGTACTAGTTATAAACCCATTACATTTTTCTTTGAATTTTCTATACTTAATGTTTAGCAATTTGTTCAGTTGCTTATGTGCATTCCTGAGGCTGGGTTATGACTTTAACATCCTTGAACTTTTATCGGCATTAACATGCTTGAATTTTTATCATTTTCACCTTTCGGTGTTGAACCTTTTCATTCTTTTGGATCCTTTGATTATCGTTTCTATATTGTCTTTTTTCTAAGTCTTTTACTATGATGGAACTTCTACAGAATGGAGTATTTTATTGTATTTTTGGTAACTTTTCTCTAAACTTTCAGTTAATGACCATGTAAATTTATAAAATTTATAACTAACTTATATACTTAATGTTAGAATTTATAAAAAATATCTGTGCTCTCTCAGCTTAATACTAAACATTATAAGGAAGCATACAATTCTGACATTTTTCCTATGGTTCAAAACTGATATTTGAGAGCTTGAACTCAGCCAAGGGAAACTGTTATGGCTCTGCCCGTTACTTCTGTTTCTGGTTTCTTGTACTGGAAGGGGCATGTTCATTCAGCCTTTACCAAAAATATTGGCTTTTAATCTTTAACAATCATCCCATTGATCTTTCGAAGTTTTTCATTTTTTCCATAACTGGATGGTTCGAAACATTTTTACTCCTATTATTTGCTCTCTTAATTACCACTTCAGTATGGCTTTTGTAAGAAATGCGTAACTGTTTAAAATGGTGTGCCTAATGTGTTATATATATATATACAGCTATTATATACATGAGAGGGAATACAAAATAAAAATATCATTAGAAGAATAGTTTATTTGAAAAGAAAATACCACAGTATGTTTGTTGAAAATTATAATTAAATGCCACAAAGCAGTATTATTCTTTTAGGTGTAATGCAATTTTCAAAATAAATTTTCTTTTGCAGGTAGAAAGAGCGTTGCGTGCTAGTTTTAATAACCCATACACAGCCGTCCAGTATTTGGTTGATGGGATCCCTCCTAATTTGGAATATAACACATCGCAGGGTTCAAACCCACCATCAAGTAGGCAAAGTGGTGAAGAGCATGAGGGGGATGATGAGGGTATGTAGAGGGTGGTGTGTGTTTATTAATTTTATTATTAGTATTAACATTCTAAACCATGATGGTATTAACTTAATTAGTTTAATGCTGTTAAAGTGAAATGCATGATAGTATTTTTGTTTGCCGAAATTTTAAGTTGATTGTAGATATCCTTACTTAAAATTATTGTAGAATTTCTTAGAACTATATTTTGTAATCTCACTGAGCAGTATCTGTAACAATATTTGTTTTTATAACATTAGTATTAATATTAACGCGCATGATCTCTACTTCATGCAGTACATGACAGTGCTATTTCCAAGATAAAAAAAATCACCAAAGTTATTGAAAGGAGAGAAAACATGTTTATAAATAATTAGTTCTGAATCTTTACATTTGATTTCTTTAGTTAATTTACTTGATATTTTTTTAAATTTACAATGTGCAGTAGAATAAAATGGTTGTACAAGTCAACTTGTTGCCATCTTTAGTTTTGTAACTTTTAAATTTAAAAGTATTATTATATAAAGACAGCAATAGAGAGAGATGAAAAAAATGCTAAGCTTTTAAGGCATATGTTACCTATTGTTTGACTCAGTCAGAATCGAAGCTTGCAGAAGCTAGCCAAGTCCCCAGATCCAATTCCCAAACTCGGTACATGACTAGAAATTATCATGCACTTTCTTAAATGGTA
>SEYY01024760.1:0-50000 GCA_009176605.1 Armadillidium nasatum | reverse complement strand
TTCAGAAATTTTTCCCACTTCACCTTTTCTGATTTTAATAAAATTTGGCATAGATGATGGGCTGGGGTTTAATAGAAATCACACCAAATTTTAGTTCTGTAGGACCCAGACTTTGATTGAAATTGTCACTACTTAAGACAACCAGTCTGAAACTGTCATTCAACTCTGCTGCATCTGGATATGGTTGTAGAAACCCGAAAATGGTCTCTCTTTAATACTTTTGTCTGTACAATTCTAAAATGAGGCCTATTTGACAAAAGATTGATTGCCTTTTTTTTTTTTAATATTTGGGAGAACTGTAAAATCAAAGTTGAAAGACCGAACCTCGATGCCTAACAACCTTCAAACTACAAACTCCTACAGTTACCAAAGTTTACTGTGTGATTTATAGATATATAGTGATTATTAGTGTAAAAGCACAAGTTTCTATTACTATCCATTTTTGTAATAGAAGGCCAAATGCTATGACAGGTTTCTGGAAAAACCCAAAAGGGGTCTATGTTTAAGCTTGGAATGAACTTGATCACAGTTAAATACCGACTTGTAATGAATATCATTTTAAAGAGTAAAGAAAAATCATTGTAGTGTCTCCTCCCTTTCCCCCAAAACAGCAGCTCAAATCATGGTAAAATATATTGACCAAAGTCTGAGCTGTTGCTTTGTTTTAGAATTTTTATGACCCCTCCAGTGTTATTTAATTGGCTGACTGCAATTCCCACAACTCACATTTACATGTTCTTTTGTAAAAACATTTGAAAATAAATAATACCGGGTCATTGGCCACTCTGCTAACTCTATTCTACTATCATCAATAGTTACAAGGTAATGATTCTAAAAGTGTTCAACTTACTGTATGTGCTTTTTCAAATCTCTCTTTTGCTACAACCTTACTACTGCTCTCCAAGAACGTCATGATTCATTTAATTTGCTATGAAAACTTAAAAAAGACCTTGAACAGTGAGTATATGGCCATGGAGGGGGTGATGCAGACTCTCCCTTTGTGCCAATTTCTTCAATGTGCTGCCAGTACCATCACATGGTGACTTTCCATGTGATGTTGCAAAGAAACTCCAGTCTGCAGTTATTCCATGGACGTCCAGACGACAGTAAAGGCTAGATAAATTTTTTAAGTTCTTGCACTACATTACTTAACCGTCATTGAAGTAGTGAATGTGCTTGATTCCTGGCACTGTAGATTTTAAAAACTGGACAACTTTTCTAATGAACTCATAAACAGAAGCATCATTATGTGATTGGTAGTCGCTGATTATGAACAGGCCCTGACACTCAACTTTTCAGTGTGAACAGATGCATTGTGGCCTGACTGTTTTTCCAATGAAAACCTTGCACAGCATCTTGAATACAAAGAAATAGTTTTCAGCAAAGTTCATAAGTATAATCAACTCTTCTGGCTGCAGGTTTTCCTTTAGGTTCTTTAGATGTGTTTAGATGTTTAGCAATGTAGTGATGTGCTGACAAACTCTAAACCTTTACAAGTTAGCAATTAACTCTTCCACTGTCAACAGCTTGGTCATGAGTGTGTGTGTGTCCACGTGGACCCACTACTGAAATTCAACTACATCATCTGGATGTGTCTTTTTCTTTAATTATCTCCAAAGGTATTCAGTAGCTCCATCCTGTCCTGCATATCCGTCACACATATGTAGCGTACATTCCTTTGATTCCATATTGTAGACGATTTTGTTAAGAGTTTTATATTGATCTTTTCATGGGTATTCCAGTAAGCATGAGTTTACATTTTGATGTATCTTGTAAACACACACAATGTATATTCATGGAGTTTCCACAGTAATGCACCATTTAGGTCTAAGTTGACAAAACTAAGAGATAGGGGTGCACCGATAAGCCAAGTAGCCGATTACCGATTAATCGGCCTTTCATCAATGACACCTAATAAATAATGTTATTATTAATTAATTAATAATAAATTATTACTTATTATTAATTTAAATTAATACTGAGAAAAAGCAGTTATCAACATTATTTATTACTAATAACTATGCATGTTTTCATTATTAATGTAAATCATTTTTATTGCTTACTTTTCAGATATATTAAAAAATAAAAATTTTAAATTTTAAAGATAAGTCTAGATTCTAGAATCTCGATTATTGAGATATAAATAATTGAATATTAATTACACTTTATAACGAAAGCATATGTCAACCAGTTATTGTTGGAAGTATTTTGATGTTCATCCTAAGGATAACAGTAAATGTATTTGTAAATTATGTAAAGCCACCATATCAAGAGGTGGCAAATCTGCAAAAAGTTATACAACGACAAATATGTTGAACCACATTAAGAAAATTCAATTCAGATGAAGCAAAAGCTGAAACGGATAAGCTGAAAAGGCAATATGATTGGTCACAGCCAAGTACTTCAGAAGCAAGTTGCAGCAACTATGAGCCTCCAAAAAAAGTTCAACCAACTATACAATCAGTTTTAGAAAAGAGTAAAATTTGGAATATTAACGATCACAAGTCCCAAGAGATACATTATTTGATAGGAGAAATGATAGCTGTTGATATTCAACCATATTCTTTAACATCTGACATTGGATTCCAAAGGCTTATTGCAAAACTCTGTCCTAATTACAGAATTCCATCAAGAAAATATTTCACAGACAAAATAATCCCGGATATATTTATGAAAGTAAAAGCAAAAATTCAGACATCGCTCGATGAAATTAGCAGTCTTTCTTTGACCACAGACATTTGGACAGCTTCAACAAATAATGCTCCATTTCTGAGTGTGACAGGCCATTGGCTTTCAGATGAGTTTGAACAATGTAGAGCTGTGCTTAGAGTTGTTCCTTTCCCTGGTTCACATACAGCTGAAATAATAAGTGAACAACTACACATTGTTCTGAATGAGTATAAGATCTCCAACAAAATTTTTCTTGTACTACGAGATTCCGCCGCAAATATGGTTGGTGGTATGAGGGAGTGTGGTGTACAGTCACTATCATGTTTCATACACACATTGCAACTTTCAGTAAATGAATCAATATTTTCGCAAAAGGCTGTGAGCAATATAATTGCAATTAGCAGAAAAATAGTCTCACACTTTAATCATTCTCCATTAGCGATTAGCAAATTAACCGAAATCCAGGAGCAGCTTAAATTAGACAAACATAAACTGATTCAAGATGTGTCTACTCGTTGGAATTCAACATATTATATGCTGAAAAGAAATTTAGAACAGCGAAAAGCTCTTATAATGTATGCTGTTGACAATAACATTCCAACTTTATCAAGTTACCAATGGACAATTGTTGAAAAAGTTGTCCAGTTATTAAGTCCATTTGAAGACATCAGCAAAGAATCAAGTAACAGAACATCAACTATATCAATGATAATCCCTACAATATTAGCTCTCAGATTATTTCTATTAAAAGCTACCAAACATACTGGTGAATTTAGTGGAATTATTTCAACTGTTGAAGAATTCAGTGCATCAACTGAAAAAAGATTTGCATCATACATAAATGAAAAATTTCTGTGCTTGGCTACTTTTCTCGATCCCAGATTTAAATTGAAATTTCAAAAGGATGACATTAAAGAAGACACTATTAAGAAATGGGTTATAGATATTGTAGAACATCAAGCTGAGATAAAAAATTCTATTGAGAGTCAAACAGAATACAGCTCTTGTAATGATGATCAAGATAATGAAACTTATGAAAGTGTACCTAAAACTGTTTCCCTTTCAAAACTGTTAGATGATTTTGAGTCAAATAAGCCTATGAAAATAAATTCAGACTTAGACGTTGCAAGTACAACAGATGTGCAACCCAAACTCAAGAGGAGTAAATCTGTTACTCGTAGATGCGCAAAGGAACTGGATCAATATTTAACTCTACCAACACTTCAAAGAAGCGAAGACCCATTTCTTTGGTGGAAAAAGACACGGGAGACTTTACCAATATTGAGCAATTTGGCTTCAAAATATTTAAGCGCACCACCATCATCTGTTGAGAGTGAAAGACTCTTTAGTACAGGTGGTAATATCTATGAACCTACAAGGAATAGGCTGTGTCCTGAAAATGGGGAAACTCTTATGTTTCTGCATTATAACTTAAGAGTATTGAACTTTAAATACTGATGAGCTTGAGAGCTGAGATAGAAGACAACATGAATTGAAGAGGCAACAGTATAAACAGAAAACAAGGAAAACTGCCAAAATTTAGTAGTATTTTTATGCAATTTGTATGTATGTATTTGTAGTATTTGTATTAACAATGAGTCAATTATAATATGTTAATGTTTCATAATTTATGAATGATTTCTTAATAAAGTAAAAAAAAAAAAAAAAAAAAAAAAAAAAAAAAAAAAAAAAAAAAAAACAAAATGACTAACAAATTTTTTTTTGAAAATTATATTGGTATTGTTATTTGTTACTGTGTCGAAGCTATCTGATGATTAACTTGGCAGTTATGAAATGGTCTTGTAAAGGTTGGTTTGTTCTGGTAAAGGATTTAAGTAATCGGCCGATCAAACGTGTGAATGGCCGATTACCGATTATCTGCCGATTAATCGGTGCATCCTTACTAAGAGACCAATATTTTCAGTAGGGTATTTCTTACAAAACCCCACATAAAGCTCTTTCATATTGCATAGTAAGCAGTTGTTTGACACCATCAATATAGACAGTTTTTTTTTTGTCTTTCATGTCTAGACATTTTCTGCTTTACTCTTCATCCAGATAGAAACTGTAGACAAGATCTTTGATTGTTGAAGATAATGGTCGACCACACTTCTTTGTGGGCATTGCAGGAACCCTTTCTTTCTGGTGTAAATTCTTGGCTGTTGTTTCCATTCTTTCTGAGAACACAAATTCGGTCATTATCTGAGGAATACTCCAACTCTTTGGAAACAGGGTAAGGATTTGTATCTATTCTGCTGGAGTGTAACATATCTTCATCTTTCATTTTAAGCTCCTCTAGCAATATATCCTAATCATAGCACCTTTGGCATTGTTTCTGTATAGAGCTAGGACCTGGTTGAGATATATCTTCTGGTTCGAAGCCAATAGCTTCTGCAATTTTGTGTTACAGCTGTTTGCAACTGTTACTTTTTAGCATATACTTCCGAGTCTTGCTAACTTTTCTAACTTTAATGGTGAAATTCTCATAGCAACAGCACTTGTATCTATGACAGTGGTTGCCCCTTCTCTTGTTTCCATCTCATTGTCAGAGGATTTATCACTGCTGAAGCTCACGTATCCTATTTTTTATTTCCTTTCTGCATGAGGGACATTATATTCTTCTCTAGCTGATATTCTCTCAGCAATCAAAGTTCTTCTATTGGTGTTCAATGTCATTTTATGACAGCTTGGTTTTTTTTTTTTCATGTGGTAATCCTAAGGATTAGAACAGTATTGATCTTTATTTGACATATTAACAAGTTTACGCTTCAGATAAATTTATAATAAATCTGTAACAGGAGAAAGGAAAAATTAATATTGGATGAAATATACATAAATGGCATTTCATAAAAAAATTAAAATTAGTATTGAAATACAATGTAGGCTGCCTCACCTCTCTCAAAAGGCATACACAATAAACTATAAAGTCTTCATAGGCAATGTATACTAACCATAAGGGAAGGGTTAAGCTAGCCCAGGTTTGTAAATAAATAAAAAAAAAAAAAAAAAAAAAAAACCTTTTGCCATATTTTGAGATGCTGTTTTTAGGGGAAAGGGGGAAAGACACTACAATGATTTTTGGCCTTAATATAGTTTTCTTTGCTCTTTCCAATGATATTCATTACAAGTCAGTATTTAACTGTGATCAAGTTCATTCCAAACTTCAAACATAGACCACTTTTGGGTTTTTCCAAAAACCTGTCATTGCATTTGACCTATTAAAAAAAAATGGATGGTAATAGAAACTTGTGCTTTTACACTAATAATCACTATATATCTATAAATCACACAGTAAACTTTGGTAACTGTAGAGTTTGTAGTTTGAAGGTTGTTAGGCATCGAGGTTCGGTCTTTCAACTTTGATTTTGCAGTTTTCCCAAATATAAACAAAAAAATGCAATCAAATTTTTTTTTTGAGTAATAGACCGCATTTTTGAATTGTATGAAAAGGAGCCCATTTTTGGGTTTCTGCAACCATATCCAGCTGCACCAGAGGGACCTCAACATGCATCTTTGTAAAGTTGAGAGTGAGTTTCTCAGGCTGGGGTCTCAAGTAGGGACCATTTCAGTCAAAGTATGGGTTCTACAGAGTTAAAATTTGGTGTGATTTCTATTAAACCCTAGGCCATTATCTATGCCAAATTTATTAAAATAACAAAAGGTGAAGTGGGGAGCATCCGGTTAGTTGGCGTGGTATATATATATATATATATATATATATATATATATATATATATATATATATATATATATATATATATATATATATATATATATATATATATATATATATATATATATATATTTATATTATTAGGGATGGAGCATACCAAAATTTTAAGATACCATAATTTTAAACCACCTGATACGGAGTACTGGTATGATACCTCTAGAATATACAGATACCAAGTACCAACACCATTTTATCCCCCCTCCCTCTCCCCACAGAAGTCATGAAGGTGGAAACATTGACAATATTCAATGATTATAAATTTTAGGTTTTCAGCTATTGGTAATACTTAGTTATATTGAAGTCACATTAATAAACTATTGAAAAATGAAACTTTAGATCTATCTAAATTGATCTATCCCATAAGCCATGTGATATATATATATATATATATATATATATATATATATATATATATATATATATATATATATATATATATATATATATATATATATATATATATATATATATATATATATATATATATATATATGCACACACACACACACAGTATATATAATTTCATGCTCATCACCATATTCTTCTACAAGTAGGCTCTCCTTTCACATACAATAAACACTATTACAGACAGCTTATGCTTTTTGAAAAATTATAATTTATGATGGCATCCACAACAGTAGCCTCGGAGAAGCCCTTCATCTACCCCTTCCCCCATCACCCCTTGGGAGTTTGTGACCTCTTATGATAGGGATGGTGCCACCAATGTATCCGACTTGTCCTGGTGCAAGATCTATTCCCTTCATTAATTTCTGAAACTTTTGTAGTTTTCAATCCAATTTCTACTCTCTTCAACACCACCTCTGCTTTTTGACCTCACCTCTTATTCTTAACCGAAACTAAAGTGCTTGAGTGTTCTGATAGCAAACCTTTTTCTGTTCCCTCTTACTGTCTCTATCCTCAGTTTTCAGTCAAAGGCAGTTGTTGTGCATGTGTGTGCAACAATGTTGTTTGTTCTCGTGTGTGTCTAATTGGAGCCTTCCAAATTTTTCACCTTGTGGCTTAAGCTATTTTGCCATTCTATGACAATTCATTTTTCTCATAATTCTAATGACTATCTAGCTTCCAAAATAGAACACATTCTCTCTTCATCTTTCTCTGAAATCTCGATATTAGGTGATTTCATTGTTCAACACTGCCGATGGCTTTCTTATAATTCTCATGATACAGCCAGGGAACATGTCTTCCAATTCTCGATCCACTATGACCTTGACCAGTCTGTGCATCTCCCTTCTTGTATCCCTGATCGTCTTGCAGGTGAATCCAGTATTCTAGACCTTTTTTTAAAAACTTATAATACTTCTCCTTATACTGTTAAACTCTATCCTCCTCTGGATTCCTCCGATCATCTTATATCTGTATCCTCTTCTATCTTTTCAAATATTCCCCAAGAAAGTCCACCGTCTATTTCGAGGAAACGTTTATGGCATTTTGGCGTCGCGAGCTGTTCGGACTTTCGGTTGCATTTCTTTGACTTGCCGTGGAAGTGATTATTGCTTCCGTGGGAGAGGTCACTTATAGTGTGTAGAACTCATTACCGAGGCGATTCTCTATGGCATATAGGCATACATTCCATAATCTTTGCCTACTACTAACCTTACAAACGTTAATTTAACTCCGTTCTCCTGCGATTCGCTATAGTAGTGATGATCGAATCCGAATCTGGATTCGAATATTTTTTTCATGGATTCGAATTTGAGAAATAAATTAACTGGATTCGAATTAGATTCTTATTCAACTGTTCCGGATTCTAATTCGAATCCTTTCATTTACAGTAACATCAAATCTAACGATGTTGTTCACTGAAATGTGATATTTTTTTTTAAAAGTAAGTTTGTAATAATACATGTCACAAAATTTTTGTTATATCTTAAGAAACAAAATTTAGCAAATGATTATTTGTTTATGCAAAAAAAAAAAGTTGAAGGTAACGAAAATGGAATGTACACCTCCGTGTCTGAGAGAAATACTTTGGTTATGCGCTCATTACACTCTGAAATACTTCTCCCGCGAAAGCAATAATCATACCATGGAAAATCAAAGTCAGACAGAAAAACCGCAAACGTTTCCGCGCAATAGGCATCGGTCTTTCCTAGCGGAAAACTTGTATAAGATTGAAGAGGATACAGAGATTAGAAGGTAATCAAAGAAACCCAGAGGAAGATAGAGTTTTGGAGTATAAAGAGAAGGATTAAAAGTCAAGAAAAGGTTTAGAAGGTGATCAGGGATATAAGTAAGGAGCTGAACCATCTGGTCAATGTCATTTGGGATAGAGAGATGGAGGGCAAGTTTACCGGCTATATTTTAAGAACTTGAAGAAAGCCTTTACTTGGGGTAAACATTGAAATTACCCAAACTGATGATTTCAGAGGAAGGAGAAAAGAGAAGATTAGCTTTATTTTGAAGCTAAGATAGTCAGTAGAGTTAGGAGATAAATAGAACTAAATGAATTGTTATATATATATATATATATATATATATATATATATATATATATATATATATATATATATATATATATATATATATATATATATATATATATATATATATATATATATATATTATATATATATATTATTATTATTATTATTATTATTATTATTATTATTGCAGCAGTTACCATGTAGGTCCATATTTTCAGTTTATCTATGAAAGATTGTCTCCAATCCCTTATCCCATCCCACCCCAATATATATATAATATATATATATATATATATATATATATATATATATATATATATATATATATATATATATATATATATATATATATATATATATATATATATATATATATATATATTAAACAACGATGCATTAACCGCATCAATTTCCATAAAAAGAAATTACCCAAATGAAAATTAAAACTAAGAAGTTAGGCCTTTCGACGCAAATGAGTCCTCATCTGACTCCAAAATAAAAATGAAAGAAAAGTTGAAGTTAAAAATCGGCTAGTTTACGCTCCACAAATAAAAACAAATTAAAACTTAAATTTAAAAAAAAGCCAGGGACAGGTATCAAAATAAGAATGAAAAAGATCTCAGACATCTCTATTAAAAACTAGTGCGCGGAAGTTAAAAAAAAAAAACAAAAAAAAAAAAAAAACCTTAAAAAAAAAAAAAAAAAAAAAGTTTTTTTTTTTTTTTTTTTTTTTAATTTTTTTTTGAAATTTGATGCGGTTAGTGCATCGTTGTTTTGCAAAAAAAAAAAAAAAAAAAAAAAAAAAAAAATATATATATATATATATATATATATATATATATATATATATATATATATATATATATATATATATATATATATATATATATATATATATATATATATATATATATATATATATATATATATATATGCGCGCCAGTTCATGCTTTGTGCTATTTCCTTAATTAAAACAGCCCCCTTTTTTCTTTTGAGCTTAGCATTAAACAATTTTTAATATCTTAATTTCATTCGTACCATTGTCAGTTTATCTCATCTCATTTAACCATTTATACAGCTTTCATTTTCTGCCTTCAACTTTTCGTGAAAAATTTCAGCCCAAATTATTATTATTTATTTATTTATTTTTTAATTTACTTTAAGCTTCATGTCAAATTTCCCTTAGTAAGTTTTCTACGTAATTGTTTGCATCAAAACTAATCACCCAGAGGCCCAGCAGCCTCCAGCTTATTGCAAGTTGGCCCAAATAAATATTATCATAAGGCAGTTTCATTGTTGGTAGCTTGAATGAAAAAAACTTAATGATATATATATATATATATATATATATATATATATATATATATATATATATATATATATATATATATATATATATATATATATATATATATATATATATATATATATATATATATATATATATATATATATATATATATATATATATATATATATATAATGAAAGCCTGTTTATTATATTTAACTATACCATTAAGCTTCTGCTCGTATTTCAGATGATCCATTAGATTTTCTTCGAAATCAGCCACAATTTAATCATATGAGACAGATGATTAGGTGAGGTTTAGTCATATTTGTTAAATTTTAAGCTGCATTCTTTATGGGTAATTTAAAGTTCAGGATATGAGATTTAGGCAATTCATTTGGATGTGTGAATGTGTTACTGTTACAAAGAGGATTTTTTTTTTTAAATGTTTTCCTGATAGTATTTCCCTTAGAGATTTTCTAAATGAATTTTGTATTATATATAATGGTAAACATGTTACTTTATATATTTAAGATCCATTTTAAGAAGTCAAAAAAATTTTAGCACTAGTTTTTTTTGTTTTTTTACTTTCTTTTTTTATACAATTTGAAATTCTAAATTCATCACTTTAGTCAGTAATCGGGTAGTTGCACATAGGTATGACAAGTGGTTTGAGGGGGAAACCTAGTTTAAGTATATTCATTGCTTGTATGGAGTACAGAATAAAAATTGCTTCTGTCAGTTTTTAAATTGTGGGTAGTGTACACCATTTTCAATGCAAATTAAACCCTATATTGGCTTGAAAGAGATCATTATTTTTAAATTTATAGGTCGAATCCACAATTATTAGACGCTTTTATACAGCAAATTGGCCAAACTAATCCTGAATTGTTACAAGTTATTCAACAAAATCAAGAAGCTTTTGTACGTATGTTGAATGAGGCTCCACCTTCTAGTGGTAAGTTGATTGCTTGGATGTTAAATAGTTAAGTATTTCAGGCAGTTTCGATGATTTCATAAAAATGGAATTGCAAAAATTAAAATTATAAATATCTTTGAAACCTATTGTACTCTTGAAGCATTTTCTTTCCCAATGCCCTTTTTTTTTTTCTCACTTTGTGTGGTTTCCTCTGTAAAATACATCATATCCTGTTCAATTAACTTTTATTTTTATTGCTTTGTTAGGCGTAAAGCCGGATTGCGTTAACACATACTTGCAACCACGCCTACACACATCATCTCGCCTATACACGCACACACACACTTCCAGGAATATAAGTAGCAATATTTGGAAGTAGAGATCAGTTGGTGTACTTGTTTTTTTTTTTTTTGTTTTTGTTTTTTGTAATGTATTAATTTTTTATTTTTTACTAAATTTTTTTTTTTTTTTTTTTATATTATATATATATATATATATATATATATATATATATATATATATATATATATATATATATATATATATATATATATATATATATATATATATATATATATATATATATATATATATATATATATATATATATATATATATATATATATATATATATATATATATATATTTATATATTTCATATACAGACGTAAAGATTTAATCTTTTGAGTTTGGTCCTTCACGTCTGTAATTGGAATACCTAGCATTTAGAAAGAAAAAAAAGCTATAACATTAAGTATGTAACCAACAACTATATATATATATATATATATATATATATATATATATATATATATATATATATATATATATATATATATATATATATATATATATATATATATATATATATATATATATATATATATATATATATAATAACAGGAGGTAGCGGAACTGGTACTGGAGGAAGCACTACAGGTTCAGGAACTGGTACTGGAACAGGCTCTACACCTTCATCGGGAGGCCAACGTGGAGCTTCAGGACAAAATACAATTCTCGTTTCCCCTCAAGACAGAGATGCAATTGAAAGGGTAAATATTTTTAAATGCTAAGAATGCTATTTAAAATTATATAATCAAACTATCACAATAAAATTTTCATAGTGGAATTGATGTTTATTAGGTATGTGTATGTGTGTGTTTTTTTCACTTTTCTAAATATGAAATATAGGATCAGTGGAAATGTATTATGGTAAGGAGAGTGTAGAGTAAAGCTACTAAACAACTATTTTTTAACAATTGAGTGTAGTGGGCATGAGGAATAAAACCCTCATATCGACATTCCACCAATATACACCAGAGATGCATTGTATATACTTTACATTTAGAACTTTTGTTCCCTAATAGACAATCAAGAACTGGTGTATCCTATTTGGAAAATAATCTTACAAACTTTGACAATTAGAGACCTTATCTAGTAAGCTTTAAAGTAAATGTTTTGCCCCAGTCTGCCATATTTTAACCACAGCTTTTAAGAGGGTTATGAAAGTTTGAGTGAAAGGAATAATATTGAAAGGTTAGCATTGTTGCCCTTCATTATGTACTCTAGAGAAAATCAGAATTTCTCAATTATATGATTGATACGTGGCCTGTAAAGTCAATTGATATTCTCACTAAAACGTTCTTCCTAAGACTCCAACTGCTTGTAGAGCAGCACCCAAGCCACATTTCATTTTGTTTACAGAAAAGAACCCAAGAGAGTTTGCGATCTTTTGTTGGATATGAAGTTGAAAATGCCATTTGGAATTTAATCGAGAGGTAATAGTCTCTTAAGATATCAAGTCGTTGGTGCAAGACCATAATAGTTATTTTGTTCTGTTTGGTCGAGTAATCTCGAAAACATATAGGTGCCTTCCATTTCCACCTTTTAAGTGGAAGGGTTATTCAAGACTAGAAATTAAGATAAATTGGAATGGCTTTGCGTGGGGATTGTGACATTATTCGCAAAGCAAGCAGAATACAAACTGAGTGAAAAAATAAACTAATTATATAGGAAAGTAGATACTTTAGAATAGCAAAAATAGATTGGATAGCTTTGCTTCAATATTTTCATTGGTACAATTTTCAACGAAGTTCTCTCATATTTGGAAAGAATGAGGCAAGGTATTTTCTATCAGAAAAGGCGAAGCAAAGTGGTTGTTTCGTGGTCCAGTACAGTATATTATATATATATATATATATATATATATATATATATATATATATATATATATATATATATATATATATATATATATATATATATATATATATATATATATATATTATATATTATATATTATATTTATTTTATTTATTTTTTTATTTTACCCTTCACCCTTCCCACTCACGTGGGGTGGTGCCCGTCACAGTTCGCTTACACCCACACATCTACACTCTATCTCCCCTCCCCCCCTCACCACTGCCCTCCATCTCACTCTGTCCTCCGCAACTCTCCTACCTTCGTCCACATTCAAACCTCTCCCCCCCAATATCTCCCTCACCCCATCCATCCACCTTCATCCTCGGCCTTCCCCTCCCCCTTCCTCCCTCTACCTCGGATCTCATCACTCTACCCACCATCCTATTCTCATCCATTCTGCACATATGTCCAAACCATCTTAATACACCCTCTTCCGCTCTGCCCACTATTCCCCTCTTCCATCATCTCTCTTATTCTTTCATTCCTGATTCTATCTACCCTCCTTAACCCACATATAGCCCTCAGTCCTTTCATTTCAAAAACTTCTAATCTTTTCCTAATCTGAGCATTCATCACCCATGTTTCGCAACCCATACATTGCAGATGGCAGACACATACTCTCAAACATTCTTACCTTTATTTCCTTTGATATTCTCCCCTTCTTCCATACTTCCCTCAGTCCCCCATCACTTTCATTCCTTCCATCACTCTATTCTTTATTTCCCCATCCATTCCCCTTTCCCCTCCACAAGCATTCCCAGATATTTAAACTCTTCCACCTCCTCAAATTTCACTCCCCCCACCCTCAACACCCTCCCATTCCTCCCTCTTATTGCCTCATCCCCGCCCCCAATCCTCAATCCCTTTACTCTTTGCCGAGTTTACCCTTAATCCCTTTGACGCACACTCCCTCACAAACTCTTTCACCAACATCCTCAACTTCTCCCCAGATTCTGCCACTAACACCGCATCATCCGCTAACAACAAGACATTTACCTCCCATTCCCCCTCTCCACTTCTCAACCTAATACCCTTCCCTTCTCTCTCCATCCCCCTAACAACGCCATCCATCAACACATTAAAGAGCCACGGAGACATAACACACCCCTGCCTCAAGCCAACTCCAACGTTAAACCAATCAGACAGTTCCCTCCTCACCCTCACCCTCGCTCTACAGTTTCATAAAATGATTTAATTCCATTCAATAATCTACCTCTCACTCCCCCCTTTATACCTCAAACAATTTCCTCCTACAAACTCTATCATACGCCTTTTCCAAATCCATGAAACATACATACCCCACTCTATCTTTCTCACGCAATTTCTCACCAATCATTCTCAATGTAAACACCTGATCCACACATCCCCTACCTTCTCTAAAACCTCCCTGTTCCTCCCCCACTCTCTCTCTTGTCAATTCTTTCACTTTCGCTACCAAAACTTTCCCATAAATTTTTCCTACTACACTCAGCAAGCTTATCCCCCTATAATTCTTACACGCCATCTTATCCCCCTTCCCTTTATATATTGGCACTACACAAGCATCCTGCCACTCCTGAGGTACTTTTCCCTCTCCCCAACACACATTAAACATTCTTAATAACCAGTCAATATATATATATATATATATATATATATATATATATATATATATATATATATATATATATATATATATATATATATATATATATATATATATATATATATATATATATATATATATATATATATATATATATATATATATATATATATATATATATATATATATATATATATATATATATATATATATATATATATATATATATATATATATATATATATATATATTGTGCGGTAGATGCATCTGATCTTATTTTTAAACATAATTTTAATCTGTTGAAAGAACCTAGACAAGCTCTATTCAAAAGAGGCAAAAATTAAAGAAATTTGCACAGATTTACAAATGAGTCAAGAAAGACTTTAAAGTGAGAGAGAGAAATTAAATTTTGCAGAAAATATGGAGTATTGAAGAGAATCTACAGTATAGAGTATATTTGGAAAGGATTTACTGCTTCGAACAAGCGTTGAGTTGGAAATATTCACAAAATCTTGAACGTGCACATTTTGTGATGGAACGCAATACGAATTTTCTGCTTTAGTACCTTAGAAATAAAATTTGGTCTCTAAGGTAGCAAAGATAGATTAAAGAGCAGTTATTAAGTCATTATGAAATCATCTTTATCCAAAAGATCGTTGAACTGAAACACCCCCGACACAATTTGTGATTATAGTAGTACTTTTATTTTTTTTAAAAACTTCTTGGATAGCTGGGAGTTAAAATCTGTATCCTTATGGGTATCTCAAATTGTATGAGTATCTGTTCCATTTGTGTGTGTGATTTTATCAAGTGTTATAACAATAATGTATAAAATAGTTTGTAAAGAAAAATTATTATTCTTCATTGAAAGGATGTTGTATATTTTTTCATCGTTTTTATGATCACTAATAAGTATAAATTTCTGTTCCCTAAAATCAGCTTAAGGCTCTAGGCAACTTTCCCGAAGATGTAGTAATTCAAGCTTATTTCGCCTGCGAGAAGAATGAAAACTTAGCTGCCGAATTCCTCTTTAGTCAATCTTGGGACTAAATTAATCGATTATCATCTTTCTCTCTCTCTCTCTCTCTCTCGTGCTCATTGGGCTCAGTGTATGAACTGGTTTTTTGATTTTTCCTCTCCCGCTCTCTCTCTCTCTCTCTCTCTCTCACCCTACTACTTTCAGCTTAATAACCACATCATTCATTTAATTTTTATTATTATTATTATTATTATTATTATTATTATTATTGTTATTATTATTATTATTATTATTGTGTGTAAGTAACGCGCGCGATTTGTATGAAACTTGTTAATTTTCATTTTATCGTTTTCGCCATGTCATGTAAGTTATATCGAAATGCCATTTATATTAACCAACAACTTAACATTAATTTTATTAATTATTTTTCATTTTATTGTTATTATTACAATGTTTTGTTAACAAATAAAGTGTTTACCCATCTGTCATATGATACTTTTCCTCTTTTTTAAGCCATTTTTCAATAAAATTTTTACTGTTATTATTTTTATTACTATATGTAATAGTAATACGTAAATTGATTTAAGTAACTTATACATATTTAAATTATTTTTCTTTGTCTTACAATTGTTTAAAGGATTGTTGTTGTTTTTATTTTTCGTCTTGATTGAAAAAATTTTATTATTATTATTTTAGTCTTGGGAATATAAAACCATTTCGATTCTAAAAGTTTTCAATACTAGTCTTCAATAGTTATATAGCCTAAAAAACTAAGTAAAATATTTTGTATGTCACTATATTTAGAGTACCTAATTTCTCTTCCCTAGAGTCTTGATATATGAAATTGAAGGCATTTGTATGCAGCTATCAAAGCTTTTTTTTCTTGTTTACACAGGCTTTTTTTTTTTCTCTTGTAAAATCGAAAGTTGTAAAACTAAATATTGGGAAACATAAATTATTTTTAATTTATACTTTTATCAAAATAATAATAATCTGTCATATGTTTTATATGGCGTGGTTAATTTTGACTATGCTTTCCTTTGGCCTTATTATTGAGGGAAAGCTTTTGTATAAATACTGTTAATTTTATGGAAAATAAATGAAGTGAAATTCCCATTATTTTTAATTACCTGTTTTTTTTTTTTTTTTTTTTCTTTTTTTTTTTTTTTCTTTTTTTTTTTTTTTTTTTTTAAATACGTTTTCTGATATTACTTTATTTTTTTTTTTTAATTAAAATGTTTATCAAAAGTAAGCGTATTTAGAAAATAAGGAAAAAATAAAAAGATGATAGTAAAAAAGTTCAAAGGAAATCAGGAATTTGAAACTGCAGAATTTTGACTTAAGGAATGGTAGTTATCGACTGGATGTTAGACTGGTTTTAAATAATAGATCTAAGAAAAGAAATCTCATTCTATTTTAGTTCTTTAAAAAACTTATATTTTTTAATTGGAAATAGATCTTTTTCGCGCTCTATTACGCAGATTTACAATATACATTTATTTTGGAATAAAGGAGGAAATTCAGATTTTAGAATTTTCAGTCATTATTTATAACCAGAGATAGTAGTTTATCAATACCTCAAATTGTTTCCAGAATAAGTCTTACTACGTACATGTTTTAAAGCTTTGGTGGATGCGCAGTAAGGACAGGGTAACCACTCATTTTATTTACATGCACCCTTTGACGACCAGAATTAGGCACTGAAAGGTTGTTTTTAAGAGAGAAGGAATGAAAAAAAGGATAAATGCTAATTCTACAGAGGGGTCAAACACTTCTGGAACAGTACGGTGGTGATGGTGTATACAATATACAAGTGTTTCTCGTACGATATTTTTAATTTAAAACGTAAATCTTAACAGGAGGTGTAATGAAATATCTTACCCCCCCATAGTATTCCTACAGTATAAGATCATTTTAATGACTATACTGCTATCTTAAATTTTTTTCCAAATATGTTAAGGGAATGATTTTTCTGTGCAAGTTAATCTATTTCTAGATACACATATCTGCAATAATAAGGTGCTATGTACGTTTTAATATTTGTGACATTTATATATAGCAGTATAAAAAGTTATGCAGACTTTATAGAGGTTTCATTGATCACTGACATCAGGTTATACGACCGACATCGGGATATTGAGGCTGTTCACTTTGAAAGCCGAAAACTTTTGAGAAAAAGTTTTTAATCTTTAAAAGTATTAGTAACTTTGGGGAAAATATTTATGACACTGAAATTACTGTCATTGCAAATATAATTTTGCTCTAAAAGTCCACATTTTTTAACTTTTTATTTCCGAAACTAATTTATAATGCATGACATTATTTCATGAAGGTCAGTAAGAAATTAAAAAAAAGCATATTAATGGTAAAATGTGTTTAGCTATTAAAGTTTAAGTACTTTAATGGTATAATTAAGAAAATAAAATTTATGCAACGAACTGGTTCTTAAAATATATGTTCTTTGTCACAGTCGTGTTTAATTTCTCATTTAGTATTATTTCTTTGGCGTGGGGAAGAAATTTTTCCATAACGGAAAACGACAGTAATTGGTTAGTTTTTGTTTTGGGTTAAGATTAATTACTGATAGATTATCTCGACATACTACTGTAAAGAATATTCTTTAAGGGTGTGCTTAATTCAACATTTGAAACATATCTTTGAAATTCAAATGAAGTAATAATTACTATTTTGATAACTAATCTTACTGTTTTTTTAGAAAATTGTTCTTGTTTCTCCCAAAGACTAAAGTATATATATATTTAAAAGATATATTCATGATTGCTCTGAATGCTTTCTCCTATGTATAATGTTTGTATCATGCGTCTCTCTTCCTTAAAATACTCTTTACAACTTAAAAAAAAAAAAAAAAATTCGGTAACATAGTCCTAAATGATGAACAGTTCATTGGTAAATCAATTTTATACGAATTCAGAACAATTCTAAATCCCAAAAAGAGATTTTAATAAAACCAAAGTTTTCCAGTCAATATTTATGAAAAAAGAGAAGGGAGAAAAATGATAGCATAGAAAAGCAGACCAATATATTAGAAAATTCAGTAGTATAATTCAGAGTCTTTATAACAAATAAAGAGAACCTGTCAGGGAGACGTGGGGAACATTCACCATAAGAGAAAGGCTAAAACATTAAAAAACAATGGAAAAAGAACAGCTCTTAATTGGAAGCAAGACCCCTGGAGTCATGTAGTTTTGATCACTGAAAATAATGATGATGACGATGATAAATTTCTTTTAATGTAAGTGTATAGGATCCACCACTTGCTCACTAGACAAGCGGGTATGCTTGGTTGAAAAACCAACTGTTGTTGGAGTAAGACCTCTCGTATTTGTTATTTAAAGTAGAATTATTATTTCTTAAAAGGATATCAAATACTGAAATACTATTCAAATTTAATGTTTTAGTCAAGATATGGTACAATATGTTAGGAAATCGACTGAGGGAAAATGGTGACTCATTTAAAATTAAGTGAAATGATTGTCGAGTATGGTGATGATGAAATCGGGATCATTCGAGAAGGATTTTGAGACAAATGATAACATTTACCTTTTAATTTTTCCCTATAGATTACGGCTGAGGTAAAAGAGGGACAGAATTAGTAGTAGTGGGAGTCACTCGATTCTGTAATATTCTCAATGCATAGCTAAAGTTTCAGTTCCAGAAACACTAAACAAATTCCAACTTTATTAATTTAAAGGTCATGTTATCTGGAGAGAAAATTTGAGAATATAATGATATTTGTGACTACGTCACTGAAAGAAAGGGAAAGTATTAACGCTTAAAAGATTTCTTTGAAATGCTTCCATTCAGAGCTATATGTCTTGACAGTTTTTGAGGAGCAAATCTGTAGGGATCTGCTTAATAGACTGCAGTGATTGAATAGAAAAAACTGTCTTTAAAGGCTAACAGCGTGAAGTTTTAAGAGGATTATTTTCCCCATGTTTTCTGAAAATCAAAATACACACTACACACTTATCAGTTGGGAAAGCTGACAGGTGCGTCACGATTCATTCTCAAAAGAGGAACAGCAATTGAACCAAACTGAATTGGTGAGAAAGCAGGGCAACCTTCCAGAACTGGGAGGTAGTGGCCTGAATCAAAATTTTTCTAGCAACAGCTTAACGAGGTCAACATGTTTCTAGTCTTAAATGGATTGTCTTCTTTGTTAAAGACTATACTCTCGTTGAGTATTGGAAACTTCTGTACAAGCTTTAAAAAAATAAAAATTTGAGATCATTTATTTTGGAAGATCAGATCATATTGAGCTCGCAAAACTTATTGCTTAGCATTTTATGATCATTGTTTTTACTGATATAATAAAATAAATATATATATAAAAAAAAAAAAAAAAAAAAAAAATATATATAAAAATATATAAATATATAAATATATATATATATATATATATATATATATATATATATATATATATATATATATATATATATATATATATATATTATATATATATATATATATATATATATTATATAATTATATATAAATTTTCCAAGGTATAATTATGGTATAAAAACCAAGACCCCGACTCAAGAGAAAACCACATTATCACCCACTTGGAACATCTTAACATCCTAAACAACAAAAACCACCACACCAGAATCCCCCTACAAATCAACCAATCCCCCACATCCCCAGACATCACCTTCTGCTCTCCAAACATTCACCCTCTCCTACAATGGACCACAGAAACCGATCTAAACTCCGACCACCTACCAATAATTATAAAATACCACATTAAAAACAAACCCACACACAAATCAAAAACTACATTTACCAACTACAAAAAAGCAAACTGGACCGGCTTCACCAATTACATAGACGAAAACCTCACAACAAACGAAATTACAAACCTATCCTCCCTCAAATCAGCAATCAAACATCTCACCCACACAATTCAGAAAGCGGCCAACATCTTCATCCCAAAAGGTCACATTAAAAAATACAAACCAAACCTCACCCCTGAAATCACTTCTCTCATAAAACAAAGAAACGCATTTAAACTCCTAAACAACCCCACACAACACACCAAAACACAAATAGAAAACCTAAACAACCAAATATCAACCCAAATAAAAACTCACACAACCAACAACTACCAAAACTACCTCGTTAAAAACTTGGACAACACAAACAGCAAAAGAGTCTGGAAAACAATCCACACCATTCACAACGCAAAAAACAACCCAATCCCCACTCACGAAACACCAACTAATCCTACAACACAAACTCCATTGACCCCCAAACAACACATCAACTTACTGGCCACACATTTCGCAAAACAAAGCAGCTTACCCACTCACCCCCAAAACAGGAAGATAATCAAAACACTGAAAAAACTTCGCAACAACCAAAACAACTTAATCGTCATCACACCCACAATCACACAAAACACCATTAAAACCATCAAAAACTCTCCAGCAACAGGACCTGACAACATATCAAACATTCACCTAAAACACCTATCCAACCACACAACCACATACCTAACCACCATCTTCAACAAATCCATCCAACTCAACTACATCCCTCCCCAATGGAAAAAAGCACTAATCATTCCTAAACTAAAACCTGGCAAAGACCCATCAAATCCCTCCTCATATCGCCTAATCTCCCTCTTATCCACTATCTCAAAACTTCTTGAAAAACTAATCCTAAATTCTATCCTCCAATTCATCCCACAACAAAGCTTCCAACACGGTTTCAAACCCAACCACTCCACCACCACAGCACTTACCAACATCATCCAACCAATAATAAACGGACTAAACCGTAAACCACATCACAAAAATATTAGCAATAGATATAAACAAAGCCTTCGATACTGTCCCGAGACACAATCTAATCCATAAAATCCTCCAATCCAACATCCCAACAAACATCAAGAAATGGTTAGCCAACTTCCTATCAGGAAGAACCGCCCAAATACAACAAAACGGCCAAAAATCTCGGACCATAAACATAAGAAACGGAGTACCCCAGGGAGCCATACTATCCCCCACACTATTTAACCTATACACAGCAGACCTCCCTCAACCCCAAACAACTCACACCCACATTACTTCATACGCCGACGACATAACTATTGCCACCACCCACCAAAATCTCGCTACCGCAACAACAATCACACAAGACTACTTAACACTAATCCAAACATGGCTGACAGAAAACCGGATGATGGCATCCCCAAACAAATCCTCCATAACACTCATAACAACAGACAAACATATCCAACACCCACCCACAAGTTCTCCTAAACAACACTCCCATACCCCTCAACAAAACTCCAAAGATTCTCGGCCTAACCTTTGACACCCACCTCACTTTCACCAAACACATCCAAAACACCACCTCAGCCGCAAACAGAAAACTCAACATCCTCAAAACAGTGGCCAACACAGACATAAACAACAACATACAAACCTCAATTGCCATCTACAAACAATTTATACGCCCCACCATCAACTATGCCTCCCCTGTCTGGCACCCAATGCTCTCCAATCAAAACTTAATGACACGCCAAATAACGCAAAATAGAGCCCTCCGCACAATCACCGGCTGCACATCCACAACCCCTCAACAACACCTACATAATGAAACCAAAATACTACCTTTAAAGAACCACCTCGAAATGATAAGCACTCAATTTTACGCAAAAACCCATCTACCCACACACCCATGCCACAATACTCTCCTCCAACCTACCAAACACAGACTAAAACAACCTCCATCATCCACTGGTACCTTCTACAAACAAATCCTAAATCACATCCCCCCACCTCCCCCCAATAACACAACAACCAAACATATTCACACCCAACTAACGCATTCCTACTTGACCAACAGACCACCAAACAACATCCTTGACACACCCCCTCCCGAAATAAACCCCGACTTCAGCAACCTCCCAAGACACTCACAAATCTCATTAGCAAGACTGAGATGTAGGCACCACCCAAACTTACAACAATACAAACATAAATTCAAAATAAACCAGACAACATCTCCCACTTGTACCAGATGCGGAGAGGCCCCGGAGACCGAGTCACACTTTCTATTACACTGTCCTTCCAACTCTCGCCCCAGAATTTCCTGGGGCATCACTACCTTGAAAGATCTCTGGACGAGGCCGACTGCGGCGGTCGGCTTCATTAGCGAAGTGTGGCCACCTCAGCGTGGGGTGGTCAGGGGGTGAGAAGGTAAAAAAAAAAAGGATATATATATATATATATATATATATATATATATATAATATATATATATATATATATATATATATATATATATATATATATATATATATATAATATATATATATATAATATATATATATATATATATATATATATATATATATATATATATATATATATATATATATATATATATATATATATATATATTTAAAAAGTGCATCATTAAACCCTCAGCTCAAGCACCATTAGAAGTTAAAGGCTAGGTACTTTAAATTGACAGTTCCTATTAAATTTTATTAAAAAAAATATTATAATGAATTAATAGCTATATATTTATATTATTTATATATAAATAAAATATAAATAATATAAAAATATATAATAAATTAATATAAATAATATATATATATATATATATATAATATATATATATATATATATATATATATATATATATATATATATATATATATATATATATATATATATATATATATATATATATATATATATATATATATATATATATATATATATATATATATATATATATATATATATATATATTCAAAGAAGACTTTCAATATAATTTAAAATATAAATATCAGAAAATATTGCATTTAAGTAACATAATACTACATAATAAATATTATAATAATAATAATTGTTTACAAGCTCATTTATATTTAAGAGGATTTTACTTGCCCTGTGTTTTATATTTAAAAAAAAAAAAAAAAAAAAAAAAAAAAAAAAAAAAAAAAAAAAAAAAAAAAAAAAAAAAAGAGAGAGAGAGAGAGAGAGAAAGCGTGTGTATTTTACAAATTTTGTAGAATCTTTTTTTAATTTATGCATTAGCTACAAATGCAATGTCAAAAATTCGTTTTCCGCAATAGGTGTCAATCAGATATCCCCACCAAAAGATGTGAATATCAACACCATCATAATTATGTTAAAGGTCTACAGTCATATCCGTATCTGCTGATATTTTTAAACTGACATTCACATGATTAACTAATGCTCGTTTGAAATGAAAACAAATGATTAATTAAAAAAAAAATTTAAGAAGACTCCCACCCTCTCAAATCCATAAAACTGGACTACCCCATCCCAGTTCAAAATTCTTTTAAAGTTCATAAACTAAACTTTTACCCGCGATAAATAATAACTTTAAAATAAAAATGAAATAACTATAAAACAATTTAAAAAAAAAAAAACTTTACAAATATAACTATTTTGTATCTTTAATTTGTAATTTAATAATAAAAATAATAACTTAAGTTATATGAGTAACTAAAACTCGATACATAATAAATATATAATCTTGGAGAGCATAGGTAACTGAAGGAGAAGGGAATGTGTATTATATTTACTATGACTGGTATATATATATATATATATATATATATATATATATATATATATATATATATATATATATATATATATATATATATATATATATATATATATATATATATATATATATATATATATATATATATATATATATATATATATATATATATATATATATATATATATATATATATATATATATATATATATATATATATATATATATATATATATATATATATATATATATATATATATATATATATATATATATATATATATATATATATATATATATATATATATATATATATATATATATATATATATATATATATATATATATATATATATATATATATATATATATATATATATATATATATATATATATATATATATATATATATATATATATATATATATATATATATATATATATATATATATATATATATATATATATATATATATATATATATATATATATATATATATATATATATATATATATATATATATATATATATATATATATATAATTGCTATATACATATGGCATAGAGAAATTGTCCTGCTCACTATTTTCATGACCTGCCTTATGACGATTTATTTGATACCTGTACGCGAAACAACGTCCACAATCTTTACACGCATACGGTTTTTCGCCTGTGTGTATTCGTTCGTGTTTATTTAAACTGGATTTTCTCGTAAATGCGACACCACACTGTTTACACTTAAAAGGTTTAACTCCAGTATGACTTAAAACGTGTCTATTGAGATCACTCACCATTGAAAAAGATGCTTTACATTTGGTACAAGAGAATATTTTATTATCTTTTTTTGTGGCAGGTGTCATTACATTATGCTCTTTAAGTCTATGTTGATTAAGAGCATGTTTAGTAGTAAAATACCGGTTACACTCTGGACAAGAATTTGACGATTTATGTTGCTGCAATTTGTGAGTGTTCAGATGATCTTTTGTCGTAAAAGCATCAAAACAAACTGTACAAAAATGTAAACCTGGATGATTCGATTTTATATGTTGTTTAAGTGTGTTTTTAGAAGCGAATTCTTTTCCACAAACTGAACATTTAGAAATATTTACAATAACTGATCGAATCTTTGAGAGTGGTTCTTTAGTTTTGACAAAGGAATTCTGATTTGCAGTAACAGATGTTCCTTGTTCAAATGAAATATTTGGGTTAATTATCCCAATATCACTGTTTTCTATCTGGACATATGGAACTGTGCCCGCTGGTAGGTTGTTTACAGTTCCAGAACTACCAACAGTACTAGACTGTACAGAATTCAGTAAGTCCGAATTGGTTATTATTGTTGAAGAACTTGGTACTGAACTAGTTAAAAATGCGTTTGTCTGAGAGTCACGAACAGAAAGTGAAAGAGTATTCGCAACACTATGATCCGTAGATGTAACATAGATAGGCTCAACTTCAGCTGAATGAAGGTTAGCATCCAAACATGAAGATCCAGCAACCAAGACAGATTCGTGACCAACACTGGCATTGATGGGAACATTCAGTAACTGAAAGCAATGAAAATGGTTAATAATAATAATAAATGAAAATAATTATAAATTATTATAATAATAATAATAATTAATTTTTTGAGTACATGTAAAGGGACCTACACAGCTCTAATGAAATGAGGCTACACTGTCAGTATACTGGCAACAGGGGAACTCTCTAGAGTAAATCGATAAACCTGTTCTGATAGGGTTATATTTTGTATAAGATGTTCAGTTCACAGAAGAAGGCAAAAATAGTGTCACTAGGAAAGTGAAAAGATTCAGACAGAACATGTGCAAGGCGTTGCTGAAGTAAAGCATTATACATTTCAGGGAAGAACGTGCTTCTGAGGGCTAAGAGAACCCTGCAACCAATAAATATATAAAAGATTGAAAGAGAATACAATTAGCATAATGGGCATGATGGAGGGCTTTCCAGTCATAAGGAATCCATGTGTGAAACTGGTTAAGTCCTATGTGTGATCACGCTAACACCACCTCCAGGAAGCGACTTTTTCTTCAGAAAGATAACCAGTGGTCAAGAAGAGGTTTAATGTTTCGTAGTTTGGCGCTCCGAGTACCTTCTGCCCAACATTCCAACCATCATAAGATGAAACCCCGTCGAATGGTTGTGTAAAACTAAAAATAAGTTGCAGAGAGGTAACCATTTTCAGGGAAGTGACCCAGTGGTAATTCAAGAGGAAGATAACATTCATTCATTATCCTGTGGGTTGCTGCGTGTTTGGTCTTCCCTATCGGCTCATTCGTTTCCTGGAACACCAACATGTAAAGGGACTCAACAAAATGTAATCCTTTTCTTCTTCATATGGAACGAGTAAATGAATCTTAGGATGGAGTAGAGACTAAGATGTTTTTTGTTGACCCATCAAGGAAAGCCTGGAGTGTTTCTAAAATCAAAAAAATATGGTATAATCCCTTTCTTTTATGTAGAGTTGCTGATTCTGTGTACTGCCATAGTCACATCTATCAGTTCGGCTAAGAATACAGAAGAAGAAACTGGAGAGTGTGAGATACAATGAGGTCCGGGAATACAGCCAATGCATTCACTCCCACATACGTTTTGGAACCATCGATGTATACAACTATTACGGCCATGTGAACTTCCTTATCTCAAATAAAGGAAGCCCTTAAATCAGCCCGGTATGCGACAGCTTTTGTTAACGATTGTATTTCGAAACATAGAGAGAGAGAGAGAATATACCCATTTTTCATTGGTGGTGGTGGTGATTGCATACTGCATGACTGCTCTCTGAAGTAAGTCTAAGAAAGTGATGATAGAATTCACAATTCTAGCAAACAGCTAATTATATGCATTGTGGTGAACATGCTCTAGTAGGGAGGCCAAGGCCAACAAAGCGGAAACCAAAAAACAGAAGAATAAGGAACAAATGAGCTGTTCCCTAGGGACAAGGACATCACCTCTGCCTCCACCTCCAAGCTTTCGATTGATGAACGGTAGCATGAATGATATGAAATTTGAAACTGAAAAAAAGAGTGGAAGTTGCCTATGAAACATAGTAAGTGAAGGTTTCGCAAAACCCTTATCATCTATGTGCTGCCATATGCCCATTCAAGATCAAAGAAAGTAACCATTCATTTTGTTAAAGGCAAACATTTCATGTACGTCAGACTCTAAGTGAAGTAGAGAATTCTGAATAGAGCGATTGTTACAAAAACTAAACTGATGATCAAAAAAGACATGTAGCTCCTTCAACATAAGAACGAGATGTGAAACCACAATCAGCTTGAATGTATTACAGGTTAATATAACTAGGTCTATTTTTACTTGAAGATGTTGGGTCCTTCCCAGATTTTGGAATGGGGATAATATATGATGTCAGCAAAAAAGGAATGAAGATGCCCCCACCTAGATTAAATTGTATAGACTGAGGAGGAATGCCGAAGCAGCTGGATGAGCATCCCTAATTATCTAGGCAGAATTGCCTTCAGGGCCAGATGCTCAATCTTTATCTAGTTCTAGGACATCCTACAATTCCACTTTTGTGAACAATCTGTTATAAGAAGGATCTTCACCAGGTAGAACTGAAAAGTCTTGTCTCTCCATTCATAGGCAGTAGAATGGAATGGTTCACTATGTTAGGATTCGCTAGAGTGGGATGCAAAATGGAAATCCATATTCTCAGCAACCATTCAAAAAACAAGATGATATCAGAAGTGTTTGGACCAAATTTATGGAAAATAAGTGAATCTTTATGGTTTCATGAAAATTTTTCACACAACCTTATAAACTGATGATACAAGTATAGAAGCATTAATAGTAGAGATGTAGTTGCAGAAATATGGTTTCCTTGTTTCCTTTAAAAAGAATAAAGTTGGATGGTGTGGGAATGTGTCTGTACAACTTTCTCTTTTTATGATTGGCCTGAGAACATTCTGGGTTTCAACAGAGTTGCCGATTTGTAATCCCCAAAAGAGTGGGGAATATGGGCTTTTGTAACTTTGAGGATTATTTCCTGAAAGTAGGTGAAGTCGTTTTCCGGAGAGCGGAATAGTGTTACAGGAAGGATGGGAGTGTAAATGGCCTGATAAAAGGAAAACCAGTCTGCTCTATCAATAACTTGAATAAAATCGTTGCTGATGACTTACTTGGGCCTAAAAATTATATTATTACTGGGTAGTGGTCACTTCCACAGAGGAAAGGTCTTTTTCCACCTGAAATGATCTATAAAAGAGACGGAATTCAGTGAGATCTCAACAACACAGCAAGAGGTCCCCATGTCAAAACTTTCAAATATTGGAAAATCTAAAACGAGGAGAATGGTTTAAAACGGCGCATACAGTCAATGGAATCAGAGAAAACCATAGTCTCCATTGACGAAAAATAAAAATTCGTACTCGTCGGGTGTCAAACGATATCATATTTTGTAAATTTTGCGGATCTCAACACTCATATGGATTGAAATAACAAAAATTACAGAACGTCAACCTGGCCAGTACAGACGGAGCAGTAAAATATGTAAGCAGAAACAATCTTTAATTCTACATTAACTCAAATATGGTACATTTTTTGTAAATCATATATATATATATATATATATATATATATATATATATATATATATATATATATATATATATATATATATATATATATATATATATATATATATATATATATATATATATATATATATATATATATATATATATATATATATATATATATATATATATATATATATATATATATATATATATATATATATATATATATATATATATACACACGGCTTTAGAGCAACTAACTTCTGATCTTTCTTGTATTTCAAATTGGAGCAGAAAAAACATGGTCGTTTTCAATGTTTCAAAAACTTAATTACTACATCTATCTACTCAACACAACCTTCTACACAACTATGACATCTCCAGAAACACACAAATCAAACCTTCATCTGTCCTTAATATTCTCGGTGTTTCTTTCTCTCGTGATCTTTCTTGGAAGGACCACATTACTTCTTTTTCTAAACAAGTTTCTAACATATTAGTTGTGTTCTAAGATGCTCTCGGAATTTCTTCACTCCACCCCAGGCGTTTGCTCTTTATAGTGTTGTTGTTCGACCCTGTACGGAATTCGACAAATACATCTAGGGTAGTTCCGCTCAAACAGCTCTCCAAGAAAAGGACACTCTCTCTCTCTCTGTTGTCTCTTTCGGCTGATCGAATTGTTGAGCCACTTTCTTTAAACTATTGTCATTACAAAGGACACTGTTCTTCTGATCTCTTCTCATCGCATACCTCCTACACTGAAAAGGTTTCGTGCGACACGGGACGCCTTTCTACACAGGCTCATCCTTTCTCTGTTCAACTCTTGACTTCAGACTCAACTGGTATGCTCAATCTTACATGTACTCTACTGGTAATGTCTGGAATACATTCTCTTTAAATATTTTCCCCAACTTCCTTTGACTTACACACACCTTCAAAAGCCGTGTATCGGGATATGTCGATCTAACATCGATCATTATTTCTAAAGATATTTCGAACTCTGGTGGAAATTGGTAGGCCTCGCGCCTTTGCTCACCAAATATATATATATATATATATATATATATATATATATATATATATATATATATATATATATATATATATATATATATATATATATATATATATATATATATATATATATAATTCCGTGAAAAAACTTAATTCCATGTTTGTAATGTAAATAAATTAATAAATTTTTGAATGAACATTTACATTTATTCAACATGAATAGCCAAAGATATTTCAGTGCTATTACAAGCTACAGAGTTGAAAAAAATAAAGTAAATAGAATACAGTGTACAAAGATATTGGATACTTTAATAATTCAAAGAAATTTTTTTTTTTTTTGTATAATTAAGAATTTTATTTATGCCCGATCCTGAAGGATATTGAAAAATAGGTCAGATAGGTCGGATATCTGGCCCATCCCTAATATATATATATATATATATATATATATATATATATATATATATATATATATATATATATATATATATATATATATATATATATATATATATATATATATATATATATATATATATATATATATATATATATATATATAACTTACTTGCCCATCTGCTGCAATATCAAAAAAGATGGTCCCAGGGGCTGCATTAACCACTACAGTGCCAGCACCACTATTTATTAGGTCACTTGCTTCAATAAAGAAAGCTCCATCTTGTGTAACAAAATGTCCATTAGGGAGAACTTGCCCAGATATTATTTGAGCATTCCCATACACTGCCTTTGCTTCATTTGATCCAATATGACTATTTACATCTTGACTAGGAACAACAGTTTCGGGTCCAATGAACTGGCCATTTATTACTGAAGATTCAGGGGTACCATTATTTAATACTTGAGATTCCTCCACTCCAGAAGAGGTAGCTATAATATTATCTGAAGTAACAGAAAGATGAGCTACATTACTTAAATTTTGATTCTGATTCTGAGGATGTAAAGCTATTTGATCACCTTGCAGTACAACAGTATGCGAGATCTGAGGGAGAGCAAGATGCAGCAGACCATCTCTGCAAGAATCATTATTTACAATTACATTAGATGTAATGTCGTGAGATTGTGAGTTTGTGCGATCTATTTTGTCTTCTGTATGAGTATGAGGTTCATTAGGTCCATGAGGGACTTCGCAAAAGCACCATGACTGAACTTCTTTGGATTCAATTTTCAAATTTTCAACTTTTAGCTTTTTAGAAACTGTAGTTGTGTGAGCAATTTCATTTTCAAACTCTTCTATTCTATCAATCTCATCTAAATCACCAGTAATAAAATCAGGATCTTTTGGTTTATACTTCCTCTTCTCTGCAGCTTCTTTTAACCTTATACTTGTCCGTATAGGTTCAAGTAATTCTTTTGCTTTTGATTTTACCTGTTTAATAACAGGAGTTTTAGAAGTTTTTCTATTCTGACTTTTATCTTTAACACTGTTATCTTCTGAATTGGTTATAAGTTTACTCTCTTCTTTAAGTGTTTCAGAATTTGAAGTTTTAATAGTAGAACCATCTGTTGCCTTTGTACAATTTTTCTTTTTAACAGGTTTTCTAGTATACCGTCTATTGGCAATTTTATCTTTTTTGCTTGTGGTATGAACTGTTATGTGCTTATTTAGGTCTTCTTTTTGATTAAATTTTGCTCTACAGGTGATGCATGAAAAAGGTTTCAAAGCAGAATGCTTGACTTCATGACGTTTTAAGGCACTCTTCTGTGTAAATGCTTGCCCACAAGTTGCGCAAACATATGGGCGATCATTGTTATGAATTCTTTTGTGAGCTATAAGATGACTTCCCTGAGAAAACGATGACTCGCAAACATCACATTTAAATGGTTTTTCTCCTGTATGAACTCTGAGGTGAACTCCAAGATTGCTTTTCTGGGTAAAAGAAGCTCCACAATAAGTACAGGAAAATGGTTTTTCTCCTGTATGGTTCCTCATATGAATGCTTAAACTATTGGCATGCGCAAAAGATTGACCGCAGACACCACATATAAAAGGCTTTGCCCCAGTATGCTTTCTTTCATGCAACATAAACTGATTTTTATTTAAAAATGATTTTGAACAGTAACTACAAATTAGCCTTTCCTTTTGTGTGTTTTTAATCAGCTTACGTTTTTTAATTGGTTGTTTAGAAGACGAATCATCAGGTTTTGCAGGAAACAATTCACTCTGTATCTGTATTTCTCCAGTTGCTGGATTATTAACAGTGAGGCTATATTGCAAAGTAACTGATTCTTTGGTTAAATCATTGGATACTGTTGACGAAACATGATCATACAATGTAACTGGTATCTGATATTCTTGAAGATTCTGCTGTGCACCTTTTTCATTTTCTGGAAAATTTAATACTGTTGGTGAAGCCGAGTTAACAGAAGTGTCTAAACTTACAGAGCAAGCTTCTTTCTGCTTAGTTAATAGTACAGCCTGTTGATTTTGTTGCTGTTGAGTGAAATTACTTTTTGCATTATCACTGCTATAACTTTGAAGTTTTAAAGGTTCCTTCACGAAATTTTCTTGTTCTGAAATAACAGAAGAAACCGTATGGGAATTTTGATAGTTATGAACTTCCTTTGGTTGCTTTGTTTCATAATGTAGAGTTATTTTATTACCTTCGAAGGGAGAAACTATTTCATTAGATTTTTCACAAACACTATTTACTTCTTTTTCACTTTTAAAAGGTACGGATAAAACATCTTTGGTATGAAAGTTGATATTTTCTGGTTCTTTTTCAATTCTTTCAGGAGCACTTTCATGAAGACTAAACTCTGACTCCAACTGTGAGCTTACAGGTACTGAAATGTAATTTTTATCAGAATCTACAGTTTTCTTCCCAATTGAATCAGTACTAGTAAGATGAATCTGATGCTCCCTTTGAGCAACAGGTAAACCGGTAGGGTATAAATTTACTTGGTTACTCAATTGTTGATAAGAGCTTGAAGTGGAAAAATCATTTATATGTGTAGTAGCTGCAGAAGAATGAAACATATTTGCAGTAACACAATGAGTTTTAGTATTCTGGGATCGGTCTATAGATACATGATGTTGTTGATGTTGTTCAACAGGTTCAGTAGTGCCAATTGGCTGATTAGCAACTGGGGCCTGAATGCTCAAAACAGGGTCACAGACAGTTTGTGGATTAGGTTGATAATTTAGATTAACTTCAGATTGAGAATTAACTGATTGAATACTTCCCTCCACAGGCTGAGTTTCAGAATTTGTAACATTTGAAATTTCTGAGTTTCGAATACTTGGAGTCTCACAAAAACACCAGGATTGCCATTGACCTAAAGTATTATCATAAATATGATAATGCGCTTGAATATTCTGACAATTTTCAGCTGGCCTTCCAGTTCTTTGTGATTGACCAGTTTGTGAAACCAGGTAAGTTGAAATTTGGGTCCCATTTTCTAAATTTGTATCATTAACAACTTGACTAATAGCTTGAGGTATTTCTCTATTTAAATTCTGATCATTCCCTTCTACCATGATATTCTGTTCAGATGTAGTTGCTGATCTTTGATATGGAGGTTCGCAAATATGCAGAGAGTTTTCTTCTTCTACTGTTGCAACAGGTTCGAGGGGATCCTTGCATTTTACAACTAAAGTTGACTTTGCAGTCTCATTTTCGTACCTGACATCATTATGAACTACAAATTTATGTCTTCTTAATGAACTAGCATTTTGGAAGGTACTCCCGCAATGATTACAACAGTAAGGCTTAACAGGATCATGTCTCTGAATGTGTCTTTTGAGAGAACTTCGCTCAAAGAATGTGGCCTGACAGAGATCACAAGAAAAAGGTTTATACCCAGAATGAATATTAACATGTCTTTTTAGAGTGGTTATCTGAAGAAATGATGCCTTACAATATTCACAGGAATATGGCTTGGTTTCAAGATGAGATCTCTTATGTTGTTTCAAATCTCTTCCAATCCTAAATCCAACATTACAAATATCACAAATGTGAGGAGTTTCACCTTCATGGGTTAGTTTATGCCACTTAAGATTGTTCTTGCGACTAAAAGCAGCTTCACAAATGTCACATTTATAAGGCTTCAAACCAGAATGAGATTGTTTATGCCTTTTCAAATCAATAAACTGTGTAAAGGAAGCAGGACACAAATCACATTTGAATGGTCTAATACCAGAATGTGAGAGAAGATGGCGTTGTAAATTGCGTTTCTCAACAAAGACTGCTTCACATTTTTTGCACTTGAATGGTTTTTCGCCAGTATGAGATCTTTTATGTCTCTTAAGACTTCCTGTCTGAGAAAATGATGCGTTACAAAGGTCACAAGTATATGGCTTGTCCTTAGTGTGTGTTCTCAAGTGAGTAGTAAGATGAGACACTTGCTTAAATTTTGTATTGCAATGATGACAAGAAAAGGGTTTTTCTCCTGTATGTTTTCGTTTGTGTGTTATCAAATGGCTTTGTTGTATAAATGTCATTGAACAATCAGAACATTTAAATTTTTTTTCTCCTTTATGAGTTTTCATATGTTGTCTAAATGATGCATAAGAGGTCAAAGGTACATCACAGTCTGGACATTCATAAGTTCTTTTGGTGTGTTCTTGTTTGTGGCGAAGAAGAAGACTCAACCGTGGAAAAGTTTCCAAACACTGATCACATGTATGAACCTGTAAAAAAAGGAAAAAAGGAAAAAATGAATATATAATATATATATATATATATATATATATATATATATATATATATATATATATATATATATATATATATATATATATATATATATATATATATATATATATATATATATATATATAGAGGTGGACCGGATATCCGCATCCGCATCCGCAACTGCGGATATCCGCATCATTTTTCCAATATCCGCATCCGCGGATATCCGCAATTGGATATCCGCAACCGCATCCGCATCTGCGGATAGTAAAAATTACCATCCGGTCCACCTCTAATATATATATATATATATATATATATATATATATATATATATATATATATATATATATATATATATATATATATATATATATATATAATATATATATATATATATATTGAAAGTTGTGTTAACAAATGTTATTAAGTCTAAGAGAGTTTCAAGGATGACTGAAACATTAATGAAGGAGATGAACGACAGATTTGAAAACCTGGAAAATGATGATGCTTATACAATTGCAACCTTTTTAGATCCTAGGTACAAAACAAAATTTTTTAAACCACTTGCTTCTCAGAATGTTAAAATCAAATTTGGATGCTTATGCGATGAGATGATAGAAACAGCTAAAATAACGCCTTTCAAGAAAAAGCAAAAGCTCTCAGATACAAAAGAAACAAAATCAAGTGTTAGCTTAAGCATTGTTAAATCAATGAAAGATCTTCTAGCTTCCAGCAGCGATGAAGAATCACAGTCAGAAGTGTCAAAGGATACAATATCGATTATTGAAAATTATCTGAAACTCCCACGTTTGGAGGCAGATAAAGACCAACTGGTTTGGTGGAGAGATAATTGCAAAAGTTTCCCTTTTCTTGCTGAGCTGGCAAGGACTTATTTAGCATGTCCTTCAACTAGTGTTAGTAGTGAGCATCTTTTCAGTGAGCAGGCCTCATTTACGACGAAAAGCGAACCAAACTTTCACCTGAAAGAGCCCAAAAGCTTTTATTTCTAAAAAATAACTTACCAATTATTAGCTTCAAATGGAATATGTGAAACTGTGAAGTGTGAAGGTAATACTGAATTACTGGCTATATATATATATATATATATATATATATATATATATATATATATATATATATATATATATATATATATATATATATATATATATATATATATATATATATATATATATATATATAACCTTTTTCCAAATGGGTGGAGGTTGGGGAAAGAGGTTGGTGGGGTGTTCAAGAGTTGGGTCCCCGTCCCACACCCTGGTAACATAGATTCTGGATATTATATTTAAAATTCCAAGAATCTATGGCAAAAACTCTTAAAAAATTAAACTATCCGCATCCGCATCTGCGGATATCCGCAATTGAATATCCGCAACCGCATCCGCGGATAGTAAAAAATTACTATCCGGTCCACCTCTATATATATATATATATATATATATATATATATATATATATATATATATATATATATATATATATATATATATATTATATATATATATATATATATATATATATATATATATATATATATATATATATAAAGAATAGAGTGATGGAGGGAATGAAAGTGATAGGGGATTGAAGGAGGTATGGAAGAATGGGGAATACCAAAGGAAATAAAGGTAAGAATGTTTAAGAGTATGTGTCTACCATCTTATATGTATGGGTGTGAAACATGGATGATGAATGCTCAGATGAGGAAAAGATTAAAAGTTATCGAGATGAAAGGATTGAGGGCTACATGTGGGTTAAGAAGGGTAGATAGAATAAGAAACGAAAGAATAAGGGAGATGTATGGATGAAGGATGGGTATAGTGGGTATAATGGAAGAGGGTGCATTAAGGTGGTTTGGGCATATGTGTAGAATGGATGAGGATAGGATAGTGGGTAGAGTGATGAGATCTGAGGTAGAGGGAGGAAGGAGGAGGCCGAGATGGAGGTGGATAGATGGGGTGAGGGAGATTTTGAGGGGGGAGAGGTTTGAATGTGGACGAGGGTAGGAGTTGCGGAAGACAGAGTGAGATGGAGGGCAGTGGTGATGGGGTTGAGAGAGATAGAGTGTGGATGTGTGTGTGTGAGTGAACTGTGATGGGCACCACCCCACGAGAGTGGGAAAGGTGAATGGTAAACCAGTTGACCTCAACCATCGGAAGCAATACTGATGATCAGAAAGAAGGGAATGAAACTCTGGATGATCCAAGAAATGAGAGTTGAGGAGAGTTTTTGAGATTTTAGAAAAAAGAGTGAAAGCTTTAGGAAGATGGTTGGAAGGATTGGAGTGCCTACCCCTCTTTGGGAAAAGCAACAATAACTAGAATTGTTTTAATTTTTAACTCTTGAGAATAAAGAATTTAATAAAAAAGGCTTACAGAATTAATAAAAGCTTAATTATTTTCAAATACTTTTTTTCACTATACGCCTATATTAAATTCTTGTATATTTTACAATTTTGTTTACTTAGAAATTTCATTAGTAAAATTTTACATGCTGATGACTACGGTTTTGAATTAAAAAAAAAAAAAATTTTAAAAAAATAGAATGTACTTGTACTTAAAATATATTTTTCAGTACTTGTATTGAACAATTCTGATGTACTTAAGTACACTGTATAGTAACCAGTGCCTTAGGTACTTGGACCCAAGCCTGATATATATATATATATATATATATATATATATATATATATATATATATATATATATATATATATATATATATATATATATATATATATATATATATATATATATATATATATATATATATATATATATAGAGTAGGGTAAGTTCACTGGAAAAGTAGGTCATATGCACATAATTTTCAAAACTTAAATAATATAGTTTTATGACCTATGTGCTGTCTTTTTATGAAAACTTTAAAATAATTAAATTAATACATTATTAATATTGAATATATGATAGCTGATAAGCATGTATTACCAATACAATTAAAAATAATAGGCAAACTGCAACTAAACCTTTAGTAGTCTTTAAATATTTTCTGAAAGAAAAGAAACTAATAAATACCTTTTCTTCAACATGAGTTTTTTCATGACTTCTTAGTTGATTAGCTCTGAGAAATTTTTCTGAACAATGAGAGCAGACATAACTTTCGGAGCTTTCATTTCCATTTGTAGCTTCCTCTTTTTTGGTTAAATCAGGAGTTTTTTCTGTTTGAGAATTTTCATTTATTTCTCCAGTAATGACTACCCCTTCCACTTCATTTGGCATATGTTCCAGCAAAACAAACTGATTGCTATCTGGATGTTGCATCAATTCACTCTTTACAGGTAAAGAAACATCACTTTCAGGTGTGGAAAGAGAATCTTTAACCTTAATAGATGTTGAAAGATTCAGTGGAGGTGCTGAATCCATATTTAATTAGTATGGTAGTTTAGACCATTGCAACTTTATTATTCAAAAATCATTTCTGAAAAATAAACAAAAATAAATACGGTGTAGCTAATACCAAGATAAACATACTTTTAAGGAAAACACACGTAGATATTTTTATAATGTACCTTTAAAAAATAATCTGAAACAATAATTGTTAACTAAAGGATACAAAAAATTTTACAAAAAAATGTCAACTCAAACTATGCTCCTCTTTCCCACCTCTAGTATTTTCTTTTGACACAACTGCCGTTTTACTTTCTTTGATCAAACTTATACCAACAATTCAACTTTAGATGATTTAGGAGCTATGACCTCCTCCTTCAACCTCTCCAACTCAATTATGCCAAAATTGTGATTTTTTCTAAAGATGTCATTTCTGCTCTCTCTGAGCTTAACACTAAGAAGGCATACAATCATGACTGTATCCCTCCTGTGGTTCTCAAAACTTGGGCTTCTGAGCTTGCACCCTGCCTTGGTAAACTATTTCTTCTCTGTCTTTCTACTTAAACTTTCTCTTCTTGCAGGAAATGTGCGCTTATTCGCCATGCAGAAAAAAGGGGAATCCCTCTCAACCCTCCAACTACCTTTCCATTTCTGAAACCTCAATTCTTTCTAGCATTTCTTGTTAAGATTTGAAAACATCTCAAATCTTCTAATCTTATCTCTGATCACCAGTATGGCTTTCGTAAAAAACGCTTTACTAGTTTAGAGATCTTCTTTCCCTTCTCTCTGACACTTGGTCATTTGCTCTTCAGCATTTCAGTAAATCTTTTCATGTCGCATTAGACATATTGAAAACCTTCAATAGTGTTGCACAAAGCTTTGATTTTTAAACTTCCCACTTTAGGAATCTATTCTCTCTGATTTCCTTTTCAGTCATTCTATAGCAGCTGTTGTAAATGGCCATCATTCTTCCTTTAAATCTATTACTAGTGGTGTTCCTCAGAGATACGTCCTATCACCAACTCTTTTCCTACTTTTCATTAGAGAACTCTCAATTACTTAATCAAATATCCACTCCTATGCTAAAAATGATTTCACCCTTCAAAACTCCTTCCTATTTGGAAGACACCCATCCTAACAGCAGTTAATTGATGCTAGAATGGTGGTCCTGGAGCAACTACTCAAACGGTAGGGTGACTGACTCACGTGCTTGAGGGCGCCGGTTCGATCCCACTTCGGGATCCTAGGTATATAGTACCTAGAAAAGTTCCTCTCCTCGAATAGGGCAATGCCTGTGAGATGTGAACTTCAAAGAAAAAAAAAACAACTAATCTCTGGTCTTTCTCATATTTCCAAATTGGGGCAGAGAAAAGCTCATTTTCAATGCCTCAAAAACTCAGTTCCTCTATCTCTGTTCTCAACACAACCTTCCATACAACTACGACTTCTTTGAAAACACAACTTAATATTCTTGGAGTTTCTTTTTCTGATGATCTTTCTCAGAAGGAACACATTACTTCAATTTCTCGATAAGCTTAAAAGAGGTTGGGTGTTCTGAGATGCCTTCATAACTGTTTCACACTACCCCAAATGCTTACTCTTTATAGGGGTGTTTTTTACCCCTGTATGGAATATGCTTCACACATCTGGGATGGTTCATTCATACAGCTCACCTTGATAAGTAGACTAGGGTTTTGTCTTATCAACTCATTCCCACTCAACTTTCACTCCAGTCTTTATGCCTGTCTGCCAAACAAATTGTCATAGTCACTCTATCTCTATTAAAACGGACACTGCTCTTTTAGAACTCTCCATGTGCATACCTCCTCCACTGAGAAGGGCTTGAGATCACAGGCCTTTCTACACAGTTTCATCTTTTCTCTGTCCAACTCTCTGACCCCAGACTTAACAGCTATACTCAATTTTACATGTACCCAACTGGTAAAATCAGGAACACACTCCCTTTATCTGTTCCCAATTTCCTTTAACCTGCACACTTTCAAACTTCATGTATCAAGACATGCCATCCTGTAGCTTGGACAAGTTTCCAGTATTTTCGTAACTCTGATGGAAATTGGTAAGGCTCTTGTCATTTGTCTACCAGAGGATATATATATATATATATATATATATATATATATATATATATATATATATATATATATATATATATATATATATATATATATATATATATATATATATATATATATATATTGGAACAATGCCAAAAATAATTCTGATGCAGATTCTAGAAAACTTTTAATTCCGATGCCATTTCTCTCACTACTGTGATAGAATAAGAATATACTTTTTAAAAAACCTGTAATATAATTCAGTTTTTATATTAGACATAATTCCATAAAATGAACTTTTATGGAATTGTGTCTAATATAATTTGGATGCGGCTCTTCAATTTCTGGAGAGTTTCTCAATAACAATTGGGTTTACAGTTGTGCCTTTTGGCAGATATTACAATTAAATGAGGTCCTCCACATCCCAGAATGCTGTCAACATGAGTTTACCAGCTGAGGGTTGGGTCTTAAACTATCGAATATCAGGTGGGCTTGGTTGACTGAATTCCATAGGGGCTCATTTTACTCTATTTATTTTTACATATAACACTACCCCAAATGCCAAAAATAATTCTGATTCAGATTCCAGCAAAACTTTTAATTCTGATGCCATTTCTCTCACTACTGCGATAGAATAAGAATATATTCATTTCATATCAAAAATCTATTCCCACCAATGCAAGAAATTGGGGCTAAGATTATTCAGTTAAATTTTCAGCTCATGTGGACCAGTGGTTTGACCCAGCTATTTATTTTATTTCAACTTTGGGTCCAAATAACTTTCAAACCATTATAGACTCAGAAAAATGCTCGAAATTAACTCAAAACTTTCGGGGGAAAAGCATATACCCTGAAAATTTCAGCTCAGTTAAACAAATTAAAAAAAATTTCAAACAAAATATAAGAAAATTAAGATTTTTTTCTTGTTTTTTCAATTTTTCCTTTTTCTTTTGATTGCTCCTTTTCTGCTAGTAAATGTTCATCTTTGTGTTTTGATTTTAGATACCCCATAAAGATTTGGTTGAAAATTTTTTACTTGTGGCACCCAGAGGTGCTCTTCTAATTTTCTGACTGCAGATGTTACATTTAGCTATTTCGAGCCTATCCTGAAACATTGTAAAGTACTCCAATACTGCAGAAGCTGATCTTTTAGCCATATTGACTGAAAGTATAAACAAAATAATAATTTTGAAATAATGTAGCTAAATGACACAAGTTTGATACATAGCAATAAAATAGCAATGATATGTATAAATACAGGTTATATTGATAATTTTATATTGTACATTTTTACAAACTTTACCCCCTAAGGTAAACCTGTTGAATCACTGATGAATGAGATTTTTTTTTTTTTTTTTTTTAATTTTTGTACTTTTTTTTAAACTTTTATTATACAAAATCTGCAATTTTCTGAAATATTTTTGGAGAAAATGCATATAATCATTAATTTAAGTGAATGCTGGCTATTCTACTCCTTCCATACAATTAAATAAACCTCAATTCAATTTGTATCTAATTTTCTTAATCTAAAATTCCATTGCTTTTGACCTCTTTACAAATTTTAGGCAACCCCAACCAGAACCCCAGTCCCAGAAAAATTCCAGCCCCGGTCAGTCCCTACATACACCTCAAGCAAATGACAATGAATTTCAGCCATATTCTGTACACCTTCAGCATGCAAAATTTCAATCATTGCATATGTTCTCTCAACAAAGCATCACCTATTAGCTTCCATTTTTCTATCATTGCATAACAATGAAACCAAATAATCATACATTTGCATTTCAAATCAATTCTACAAGCTACAATCTTTCAAACCCAAGTCTGAACATATTTATACCTGTTTCTGTTGCTTAGCAATGTATCAACAGGCGTAATTTTTCAGCCCACCCTTGTACAAAGAATTAAGATACTTGGGATATTTGGATCACATATTTAGTGTCACACCTTTTTTGCCAAACATTCTGAATTAGACAAATGTAAGTTATTTGGTAGGTATCCTTACAATCTACATCATACACCTTTTTTTTTTTTGAGAGAGGGTTTCATGAATCCAAATAATAATTTTGAAATAATGTAGCTAAATGACACAAGTTTGATACATAGCAATAAAATAGCAATGATATGTATAAATACAGGTTATATTGATAATTTTATATTGTACACTTCTCTGGGTTTTTAAAATTTTTATAAATTTACTTTCATAAAACCTTTAACAAAATAATTGGCCTAAATCCTTTAAATACAGCATTTTTGATTCTTTAGAGATCTAAAATATATAAATATTATGTATTATAAAAACTGCGATATTGCCAATAAGAGCATGAAGGTATAAGAAGGCTTTAACATAGTTATACAAATGCTAGTTCACTAACTGAATAGTGTGAGAGAATTTGGAGTCCTTGACTAGGAAAGAGCTAACAGGATGATCTGTGGTTTGAAAACAAAGAGTTTAGATGAGACTGAAAGAAGTAGATATGTTTTCTGTGGATATGAGATTTCTTTGAGAGGATTTTATTCAGGTTTATAAAAAATTTTCATCTCAAGTCTGATGATGAACATTACAATTGATGAGCATGTGAAGAAATTAGGAATGTTTTCTGTACAAAAGTAAAATAATTCATTATCAACAAAGCTTTTTTTAGAACAATAAGAAAATAAAGACAGTTCAGAAGCTACAAGGGCCTATCAAGACTGCCACAGTCAAAAATATAACAAAGTTTACATTCATTCATCATATAGCCAATTTTTCCCATGCAAATAATCAAGCCAACCATATTATTTCCCATACAACATACAGTTTATCAAGCCACAAATAAATGGGTCATCTAAATTCTAAACATTGCAAAACTTTTTGGTGAGTATTTTGATAATCCTTTGTGATATCAGAAATTTTGCATGTTAGTTTAGAGTTTACATGACCCATTTATTTATGGTTTGGTTTCATAAATTGCATGTTAATATGGGAAATAATATGTTTGGCTTGATAATTTGCCTGGGGAAAATTGGGCATACAATGAGCCACTCAGCAAATGACAATATAAAAAAAAATAAAAAATTTTAATTGGACAGGCTAGATAGGTTCTTGTGCCTTCTAATTGGCTCAATTTTTTTCTTATTACAAAAAAAGTTTACAATTGCTTAGTTCATGGTAAGAAATAAATTTTTTAAAACTATAATATCAATAAACACACACAGTATTAAATGAAAATCAGTTAAGGAGGCTCTACTAAAGAAAACTGGGCATTTAATGAGCCATTCATAGCAAATTAAAAAAAAAAAAATATTTTTAACTGGACAGGTTTGATAGACTGTTGTGGCTTCTAACTGGCTCAATTTTCTTCTTATAACAAAAAAAAAGTTTACAATTACTTATCTCATGGTAAGAAATAAATGTTTTTAAACTATATCATTAAACACACACACAAATGAAAATCATTTAAGGAGGCTCTAATAAAGCCAGGAAGAAAAGAAAAATGCATAGCATTAAAATAAATATACCCACCAACTCATGAGTGGTAATGAAATATAAAAATTATTTGCAAGTACTCATGAGTAGAGGGTACCTTAAAACAGGGTAAAACTAATCAAAATTTCAAAAATTTCAACTTTTGGGAGTTGCAAAAAATCGGGATTACATGTAACTAAAATTTTTGGGGGAAATATGAACCTCTCTGAATACTTAAATAAAAAATTAAATGGAAATATGCAAATTACTAGTTTTTATAAAAATTGAAAGTGATGAAAAAATGAAATGGGATAAAACTAACCACTGCAAAATATTTAAAAATGACTACTCAGTGGTGAGTTTTATTAATATAAATGGATGAAACTAGCATTTTACATTATCTAGAACAATTTGAAGAAAAAAAACAAAAAAACAAAGTGTCTTTGGATTGAAATATTCAATAAATATCAATCAACATTTCTTTATTGGAAAGAGTTCCTTTATGGCCCCATCAATGAATGTTGCTAACATAAATGGCTAGTCACATACCTAATTTTCCCCATGCAAACAGACAAGCCAACCATATATTTCCCACAAATACCCAGAATCATGATATTTTATTTATTTTTTTTTAAATATTATTTTTGGGCATGACTTCTTTTTCTACCCATGAAAAGGTCATGAAATTTTTAGAGGTTAAATAGTTGGGTAAGATACATTTTTTTATTTAGAAAAATTTTTGTATACCCAACGATTTTGATGCTGTGCACAGGTAAAATTTTTAGAAATTTTCCAATGAACAGCACCCAAATGGTTGGGAATACAAAAAAAAATTTCCTAAATAAAAAATGTGTAACTTGCCTAATCTCTGAAATTTTTTTTTTAAATTTTTAATATCCAACCATTTTGTTGCTGTGCATAGGAAAAATTTCAAATTATTAGGAAAAATTTCAAATTATAAGTTTTTCTCATTCCAAAAATCTTTCTAAATAAAAACCTCTGTAAAAAATTTTTTTGTATACTCAATCATTTTAGAACTGTGCAAGAGAAGTATTTTTGAAAAATTTCAATTTTTCCCATGCACAGCAACATAATGGTAGGGTATAAAAAAAGCTTACAGAGGTTGAACAGTTAGGCAAGATAAAAAAAAAAATTTTTTTTTAAATTTTTTGTACATCCAACCATTTTGGTGCAGTGCATGGGAAAATTTTTTAAAATTTCCCATGCACAGTATCAAAATTGTTGGGTATACAAAAAAAATTTCGATAAAAATGTGTATCTACCCCAATTTTATAACCTCTGAAATTTCAAATTTAATCAATTTTAAAATTCTGATAGTTTTAGTAATAATTTCCCTTATATAGTGATAGGTTTTATTTTTCATTTTAAGATGAATATAAAGATATGTTTAATTTATTCTACAGATTGGTGCCTATATATATATATATATATATATATATATATATATATATATATATATATATATATATATATATATATATATATATATATATTATATATGGATATATAAAATTTTTACCGATACCGATACCTAAAATTTACCAGTACCAATACCCGATACCTGAAAATATACCGATACTTTATCCATTCATATACCAAAATTTTTACTAATACCTGAAAATATACGGATACTTCACTCCATCCCCAATATATATATGGTGCAATACAGAAGTAGGCTTGTATACAATAGCAATATTTCATCAGTTAGGCCTGTATCATACAGCAAACTTCGGTTATTTAGGTTATACCAAACTAAGTATGCTAGAAAACTAAATATTAATAATAGTGATAATAATAATATTAATAGGTATAAACGAAATGAAAACTAAATAATAATACAAGTATCAATTTTTTTTTATTGATATATCGATATTTCCATATAACAGTCAGGCATCTTAATCTTTATATATATATATATATATATATATTATATATATATATATAATATATATATATATATATATATAATATATATATATATATATATATATATATATTATAAAATTGTTTTAAAATTTTGTAATGCCAATGATACAGTCATTATGGGAAACAGTGAAGAGTGGGGTCCCACAGGGTTCTGTGCTGGGACCACTTTTGTTCCTTATATATATAAATGATTTAGACAAAGGTCTTAAATGTAAGGTTTCTAAGTTTGCTGATGATACCAAAGTGGTTACCTCAGTAAGGAATAATGATGGATGCATAAAGCTTCAAGGTGATCTAGATAGGCTTCTTGGTTGGGCAGAGAGGTGGCAAATGAACTTTAATAGTAAAAAATGTAAAGTTCTTCATGTAGGTTACTCAAATGAAGGATTTAATTATGAAATGAATGGGGAGTGGCTTGAGACTGTGGACCAAGAAAAGGATTTAGGTGTGATTATTAGCAGTAATCTGAAGGTGGGAGATCAATGTTTGGAAGCAAGGAATAGAGCTAATAAGATGTTAGGTATAATTAATCGCAATGTAGTTTACAAGAGCAAAGAGGTTATAAGCAAGCTATATAATAGCTATGTTAGGCCAGCATTAGAGTATTGTGCACAGGTTTGGGCTCCTCATTTAAGAAAAGACATAGATATGCTGGAGAGAGTACAACGTCGAGCAACAAGGATGATTTCTGGCTTTGAAAATAAGAGCTATGAAGAGAGGTTGAAGGAGTTAGGAATGTTCTCAGTTGAAAGGAGATTTCTCAGAGGGGATATGATACAAGTTTACAAGATATTTGCATCTGACAGTAATAGAGAGATTGAAAAATACTTTATATTGGACCGTGGAAGAGTAACTAGAGGACATGATAAGAAAATTAAAAAGAAACCATGCCATCTCGATCTAAGAAAATATTCTTTCAGTAATAAAGTTGTTAATTTTTGGAATGACTTGCCACAAGAGATTGTTGACTGTGATTCTCTTGTCAAATTTAAAAGGGGGCTAGATAGATTTATGGATGGTTTAGGTATTATATAATATAACTTGACTAAGCCAAATTGGCAGGTATATATGAATTTTTAGATCAACAGATAAACCTATGACTAAGCATAATGGCAGTTTTTTTGTAGTGGGTGATGGTTCATTGAATGCTGCATGTGTAGTTGGGCTTGGTTTTGCTTTTATCTTTGCATGAATGAACTGATAACTAGGGAAGGGATAGACCTAGTCTTTTGTGCATGTACTAGTATTGTTATTGTTATTATTATTATTTGTTTGGACTGGGACAGTCTCGATAGGCCCTTGTGGCTTCTAACTGTCTCTATTTTCCTATGTAACCTTGTTGTAATAAAAAACCATAGGCTATGTTATTAATTTCAAATCCCTATGCATAGTTTTAGTCAAACACGCAACCCATAGGTATGTTGTTAGTTTCAGCAACCTGGTCTCGTACAAAAAAATATACTACTGTGAAAACTATAATTACCCTTTGTTCTTTTAAGTGAACATTTTAAACTTTGATGAAGTGATGCAACATGTTTGGTAATACAAATATACATACATAAGGCACCATAGCAGAATCAGCAGAGAACCATGGGCAGTCTAAGTCAGTAATTATAGTCTGTTAATTTGGGAGGTAGAATATAGATAACTCTTTAAGCACATTATAACTTCTGGAAATAGTTTAAATGGGTATTGTCTTTATAGTTTCAATAAGGTAGAAAAAACTAGTCCTAATAATAAAATTACTCCATTATTCTTTATTCTGCAGTTCCTTAAAAAAAAAAAAAAAAAAGAAATTACAATTTCAAAAACAGCCTTATAACAGTCTCTAATTTCTTTTTTCTTGTTTTTATTATCATTTTTATTATTGGGTAGTTGTGCAGGTTTGTGAGACTGACGATATTATTTAAACATCACTTGGGTAAGACAATGTGAAGTCATGTAGGATCAAGGTCATTCAAAGACTATAAAAAATCTCTACCTTTGATTCAGTTCATGCACGTAATTTAGGTTTCTTGGTTTAAAATGTAAAATAAAAAATTATTTACAATGTCTGACTTCAGTCGTCAGTTCCCTAAGCTTATGTTCTGATGATTAAATTGATAATCACATTATTCTATGTAATTTAAATTCTTTCCCTAGCATAGATTTCCAAATTTACTAGAAATGTAATTTGAAATATTTATCCATTTTAATAATAAATATGTGTTAAAATATCTACTCCCTACTCTACATAATTGCAAAAACATAGTCGAACATGTCAGCAAAAATTAAAGAAACAAAACCTCCCCCTTCCCCCTTAAAAAAAAATCACCAAGATTAATGTTTACAGATAGTTGGTTGGTGAATAATCACAAAAACGCGACATATCGCTGATTTTTTTTTTTTTTTTTTTTCTCGTTTGTTCCAGTAAAAAGTCACAGTTATAAAAAGGTTTATGTTGATAAGAGAAAGATAATTCGAACTTTTATTATATGAATTATTAGTATTCATAGCACATTATTATTTTTTAGCGCATTTATATTATCTACAAATTCAAAATAATGAGTTTCTGAAAAAATTCTTTAGTGCTTATAAATTTAACAATTATAACAAAAGCTTACCCTATTATGATGAATGATTAGTAGCTAGCTCTGATGAAAAATTAGAAAATATTTTTAATAAATACTTTGTTTCACTATTTACAAATGAAATGCTTGAAATTAGTTATGTCAGAGGACAGATCAGGGATAGTTTTGCATTTTTTAAATATTGATGTGATAAGATTGAAGTGAATAATAAAAGACCTTTCATTTAAATGCCTCATTCCACTAAAGAATTACATTATATGTCTGGAAAACAAAAAGAAAAAGAACATTAATAACATATTAGAAATTAAAAACTATAATTAATCATTAAAGAGGTAAAAAGTTTACCAAACATATTGAGTGTAAAAATAAAAGTATGCATGTCTATAAAAACTATTTATGTACTTTCGCTATTTTATCTATTGTATATACTTTTGTCTATTTTAAGTTCCATTTATATTGAAGACATTCGATTGAATTTCTTTTCTTGGTTTTTGTTTGAAAATGTGGCAACACCAACACGCTGCCACTTCGAGAGTGCCACTTTTAGGCACTTAATCACAATATAAATATATATACTAACGTATATACAGTAGGTCGGAAGGATAAAAAGATTCAAAGACAAAACGAGGAAAATCTTCTTTTGCATATGAGTTTAAACTCAAACTTAACGACTATTTTCTAATGAAATTCGTCCTAGAAAGTTGCCTATTTTAAACATATAAGTTACCACGTCGTTAATTAAGCAATTTTTTGAATATATAAATCGTTTTTCCTGTAAAACTTTTACCAAGAATATAGTTAAAGACATATAAACATATTTGTGATTATCAAAATAAGCCTTTGATATTTACGAAGCCATTTTAAATTTATTTTACTTTTTTGGCCGCAATAACATGGATTCCTGATTGTTCTAAATTTATAACAATGATCTAAATTACTAAGTAATACTTTGCTATAACCTAACTTAAAAAATTTCTTTTCAACAGCTTCAACGAAAACCACGTGGTTTTTAAAGGCATTTCAAAATGTATAATTTTTATATATTCCCGTAAAGCAGAGAGTTCAAGTCAATTTCGTAGATTAGTTGAGGGGTTTTCTTTTCCTTAAATTTTGCTACCATAAGCTTTCAAAATATATCTCTTCCTTTACCTCTACTGTTCTTAGATATTAAGGAACTTCGAGAAGCAACATTCTTCGAAAGCCAATCATATTAAGTTTCCTAATTTGTTTAATTGTAAAGCTAATTTCGACCCTTCTCTTTCAGGTCAAGATTCTTAAATATAAACAGCATAATTTAGCTGCAGGTTATTGTATGCTGGTGACATACGTTTTTGAATCCTAAAGGAAGGTATTATTAGTATTTTAAATGGATTATATTTTAAATTAATCATTTTTTTTAATTATTGAAGGATTGGAGATTACTGGAAAATTGTTTATATTGTGTCTATTAAAAGGGAAGATATCAGATATGAACTATGGAAAACCAGTTAGTTTAATCTCATTAATAGTAAAACATTTATTTTAAAAAAAAATATTGAAAATTTGAAGATAAAAACATATTTACTCAGCAAAGAGATTTAAAGCCCATACGATTAACACGAATATCTTCCAGAACTCCAGTTTTGTTAAGTATTTTAAATTAGTTGCATATATAGGACAATTTTTAGGAATTCCCTTTTAAATTCTTATAGGAATGGAAATTTTAGACACTGAAACGAAAATTAGTGTTTTCAAGCTCTTCGACCCTATACAAAGTTTGCACTAGATTGCTTATTTTTAATATCTGACTGATAGTTTTTTCCTTTTCTAAATATTTGACTTTAAACTAATTTTGAAACACTTGAGAATGCCTTTTTTCCTCTTTAGTAGTTGGGAGGTTTCGATCATGGGTTTTGAATGGGAAAACCAATTTTATAGATCATTGATTAAATTTGTTTATTGAGCAACCAATTAGAAGAAACC